>CBVK0101516025.1:0-15750 GCA_900067695.1 Picea abies
ATAATACATCTCTCTCTCTCGTTGGGTTTCCCCACATTGGGGTTTTCCCTAGCATTTGCCTAAATTTCTGTGTCATGGGTTGCTGTCCACTGTGTTATTTCAGCTGCTATTTTGCTTAGCAATGTGTATTTCTGCTTATGGTAATTTCTGAATGTGGGTTTAATGCATTTATGAAATTTATAAAGACAGTTATCTCTAGGTTGCTAAGTGTTTGACAGAAATTTCATTTGTTGATTATTGTCATTAACAATCTACATCAAATACAATGTGAATACGACAATAATCCATGAAGATATCTCACCTTCTTGACACTACATAGGATTCTCCATTCAACGCTCTCTACATGTTTTAAAAATACAATTGAAGAAAATAAGTCGAAGGAGTTTGCTAGTGAGTACCAAATCCATCCATCTGAAATTGCAATTATGTCCATTTTGTCATTACTTGTCCATTAAAATCCATTTGGCCTAGCTTGATGCCTCGACTTTGTGCCTCCCTATCTCATTAGATAGAGGAATTGCAAAGGCTTGAAAATACCTATAGTGAGCCTTGTGGTGTCCCTACCACCTGGTGCTAAAGAGCTGTGGATAGCCCAATGAGGTTAATACGTATCTATAACACCAGGCAACACCTAGTAGATAGCCAGATGTGAAATATAGAACATAGCCAGAAGTTTGATTGTCAATCATGTACATAAACTCATTGACATTCCCAATGCTCTTTTAAATTGCATCCATTCAATGCCATCACCAATTACATTAAAGATCCTTTAACTGATCCTAAGCCTTAAACCCTTAATCAGAATCTGAATGAACCGAAAAAGGAAGTGCCAATTTGAGTTGCAGTTAGTCAAGTGCAAATTATCTCTTCTAAATGTTGATATCAAGGCAAAGTTTTTCAGCAAGTCAGCACAATAGGCATTCGGAGTCTAGATTAAACCTAAAGATGACTAGCCATATGGAACTATAGAAAATTTGACTGCATCCCAGCAAAGTAGTTTTAGTTAAACTTTACATTGTACAACCAAACAATACTGTCTACATGTCTAGGATTGTAGAGGTCAAAAGGGACAATTTCTATAACAAAATCATGTATCAGCCTCTATGAGACATACAATACTAATGACTTATTCCCTTATCTCTGATCACTCCTCCAATAAAGCCAAGCGTCCATAATCTCTTTTCTGTGAGAAATGAATAGGCATTGATCATTCTGCGTAATTTATTGCTCACTACAATCTAGAATAAACAGTCCACTTAACAAGGCCAGAAGGGAGAGAAACAGAAATTAAACCTAGAGAACCAAATGTTATTGCTAAAAAACAACATTTGAAATTTTTATAGATGTCCATGGTGAGTATTAATCAGGGTCTAAAGATTTTATCAGTACTAAAGTTAGTCTATGAAGGCTTCCTTAATTGACTGCCTTGACAAACAATGCCATACCCATAACATTTCATCCAACATCTTTTAATCTGTTATTTATAGGGCCATATCACACACTTGCACAACAGAACATATAAGAAAAGTGCTGATTTTGAATAAGATTCGGACTTAACAAGATAAAAATTTAGAGAGATAGCACATCCATTGCCTGATAAAGGAGAAACATCAATCATTTACATCAGTGTCAACTAAATAATAAATAGAAAAGCAAAAAATATCAGGAATGAAAAGCGCAAAGAATTTAATATTGGAATGTACCATCTCCAAGGAAATCGTACAGTTTATCAACACATAATTTTTGCAACTCCTTCTTAGGCTTATTGTTCTTCAGCAACGCCAACACATAATTTGCCAATAATGCAGGATCTGCCTCTGTCCTGCCACCGATCAAAGAAGTATGAGAATCAAGTCAGTTATTCTCTTTTCCCTCATGTAAGACGTACAAGAACAACATAAAATAAACAAACATTGAGCTACTTCATTTGATCTACCTGATCACATGGATGAATATATGGAAAATACAAAATGACAATGTTCAACCAACTAGTTTCACTTCATTTATCATAACATCCTAATCCATTTTGTTTCACACATCCAAGAAAGGAACCCTGGATGAATGAGCCTCAACCAAGAATTTTGAGCATTTTGCAAAAGCCAGCCACCATTTCTATGGTGCCTTCACCAACATTTTACAGAGTCTATTCTTTGATGCCCGTGAATGGCTAGAGCCTTGGAGCTCACCTATGCATATTTGCACTAGTCCGACAACATTAAACAGCTCCTGAACACCAAGGCCAAAGCTAAGAGGTCATCAAGAGTTGGTCATAATGCTCTACACTCTCAAATTCCACAACTCACTACACTCAAAAAGGTTAAACCCACTCGACTACGTCTAACATCAAATTTCTCCATTGTCTTTGTTCTAGCATTCAGGAAGTGATATCACAAAGCTAGTATGTTCTTGCATACAAGCTCTGCATGTGTTTTGTATAAACCGTAGAGATGGTTGATTCATATTATGTGTGATTGCTAGCAAAATGAAGAGGCCAGCTTTTTTTTTAAGGCTTATATTAACATAGATATTTACAAACAAAGATCAAAGGTAGAAGGCTATATACAATGGAAAATCGTATCCTCTTCCTCAGCGCTACTAGAACAGAAATAAAATCTGAATAAGCTGATTCATCTAAATCTTTAGCATCTCTAATTCGCTGATAGCCTTTTTCAAACAACTACATACCTCTTTCCGCCAGTTGCAACAAAAAGACTGAAAAGAACCGACCTTACTAGCAAAAACGTGTTTCCATCTTAATATCCAGATAGTGTGTGAGGCAGTGATTCGGAGGCAGTGCCAAATGCCTGATAAAGCAGAGAACTAGATATCAGGAGTAACCAAAAGGTGCAGCTCTCCAATGCACCTTCCCCTGAAACAACACTGTGTGCTGATCCTGAATGTACTGCCAGCAATCCCTGGTAAATCTGTAATCTCAAAATATATTTTTCACTGTCTCCATTTTGCCACAAACTATGCAAAGCCCATCCATTAGTCCAATTTTTGCCACAAGGGCCTTATTTGGTATCCCGGGATAGATGAACAACCAAGCAATTTGTAACTGTGGGGCAAGGACCATGCACTGCAGCCTGTGAATCCATGTATCCTCTGGGTCAGAAGAAGTCCAACAAACATTGAGAAAAGGCGCAAGGACATGTTTTGGTGTAACAGGAATAAAGCGTTTTGGATTCAAACTGCTGAAAGCTGCTTACCACCCACCGCCAAAGAACATGCCAGTCTTTTGCCACTAAGGGTAATAAATTTCAGTTACTTCAGAAGTCGGTATATCATAAACAGTTTCGAGTCAAGGTAAGCCATGGGAAACATGTAACAACTTTTGTTAATAATATTTGTCAACAGAAAAGAAAATGTCTCGTGTAGATATCTTATAATATGTAGATGTTTCCAATTAGTAATAGCTCCAACTATAGCCGTTCCTAGTCTTATAATATATTTACTTGCATTTTTTCCTTTGTTTTTTACCATTAATAAGAGAGGCTCCAGATTAGATGCATCAGGATATTTAGCATTAGGTTCACATTAGCTGTTGGTTGATATTGGGCTCCAACTCAGCATGAATGTAGATAAAGTTTGTATCACTATAAGCAATGTGCCCATGTGAAAGAACAGATTCAAACAACCTTTCATCTTTGTAATGAGAACAATGGCTTGCATATTTTCAAAATGGCTAGTAAAGGTTGACATATCCAAAGGCTATAATACCAGGCAGGAGGCATTGGTAACTATTTCTCTCCATAGCCCCAAGGGTTTGCTCAATTGGTTGAGCCATCCACCCCAGGCATGTTGCCAACAAGGAGGCCATAGATCACAAGGTCAAATCCAATTGAGTCCTTCAGGGTTACCAACCACTATTGTGGCCGGCCAGTGAGCCACCCTCCATCTAGATATTTCAGAGAAGAGGAGCGGATCCCACAAGGTTTTCCTTGGAAAAAAACTATTCTTCTCCATATAGAACAAAATGATGAAACAATGTGATCTCTTATATTTCAGTAGGCCTCAAGACAAAGCATGAGTGTACAGTATATAAACTCTAGAAAAAAACTCATGCAACTGCTTATAACAACTAAATCATGGGCATCAATGCAAAAGGAATTGACAAAATTAAGCAAAAGAGCAAGGAGAAAAGATAAAAGGACCTTCCTTTTGGCCCTGTTCGTAGCCACATGCTCTATCCTCTAAGCTACAGGCCCCATCTCCAGTGGATTAGTTTCCAAGGAATCCCTTCCAAAAGAGATTCCTCTCCTCGGATAGGGT
The DNA here is from genome assembly GCA_900067695.1 of Picea abies. Taxonomy (NCBI): domain Eukaryota; kingdom Viridiplantae; phylum Streptophyta; class Pinopsida; order Pinales; family Pinaceae; genus Picea; species Picea abies. The sequence goes on from CBVK0101516025.1 coordinate 4,273, forward strand.
AAGAGCATGCAGAAGTAAGTTTCTCACTATAAGCAAGTGCAAATATTGTCTTCCGAAGTGTGGAGTGGGAAAGAAGGTATGTTAGAAAAGGTAAGTGTAAAACAAGGGTATTCACTTTCAAAACCCTTTGGACCTCCATAGACAAACCAAAATACAAGATCAATGACATCACTTTCAAAACCCTTTGGACCTCCATAGACAAACCAAAATACAAGATCAATGACAAAGATGAAAGTTGTATTTCAACATAAATGTAACCAATGGAATGTTTTAGACCAATGGCATTAGGTCTGATTAACACAATAATTCAAATCTAATAAGATCACAAAACAGGCAGACATTTATTTTTACATACAAGCTAGCCAAGGTTCATTGGTGCAAGTCCAAGAATGGAATGACATTTTTGGGATAGTATGTGTAGACGTGTGGGAGAGAAGATGCATAGCTCAATCGATAGTTCATGTGTGCAAACATACACATGCACATGCATCTCTCTCTCTCTCTCTCTCTCTCTCTCTCTCTCTCTCTCTCNCTCTCTCTCTCTCTCTCTATATATATATATATATATATATATATAAATGTGTGTGTGTGTGTGAAAATTTGAAAAACAAAACTAAGAAAATGTAAAATATGATCATTGATTCAATAGACTCAACAATAATAATTCATAGACGAATTGCGACTCGACACTCATAAAAGATTTCACTTGTCAAAATTTTGACACCAAATAGTTTCAAACATATTCAAATTTAAAAATACTTATATACAATTTGAGAGGTCATATTTGTCCAAAACCCTAAATGTTAATAATAACCATAAAACCTATTTTTTAGCTTATGAGACTACAGTGACTTTATTACACATGTAAGACTTATATTCTAAAACCCTCTCTTAAGGCTTACAATACTGAAATCAAGACCTATCAAATGCAAACACATTTACTGAAAACTAAAATCAACGGAATCAAACATTCTTTAGACGCTTTTTGAAAACAGTTCTTGAACAACTAAGACTCCTTCAAGCCACTCCCTATTCCTTCGAAAGGCATAGTTTCCCAGTCATAATCCAAGTTCCCAACGTCATTGGACATCATTTTCACATGAAATGTCTTGTAATCCTCCGAAAGGTATGGTATTGAGCTTCCAATCCTAGATCTTCGTTAAACTATTGAATAGCAATCCCTTCATGCATGTCTCATGATCCCAATGAGATATAATTTCTCCAATCCACAAGCATCCCTAACTATTACAAAATTATCTATCATCACCTGCATCACTCCATGTCTTCAAAGTGTGGGCCTCTTAAAATGTGAACAATGCCAATTCTTCAGCAAGGTCATCACTATTGTCAATAATTAGTGGGATCTCCAACAATTGCTATATTTTTCAATCCTTGAAGCTTTCCTTTGAGAAGGTCATTGGCACGGGTTTTGCAATTAATCATTGTATGACATGTTTTTCGATAGTAGTAACACTCAATCCCACTCTTACCTATCATTCTCTTTCGCATCATTTTATTTGAGTATAGTGTTGTCTTCAGCTAAGAATCTCTTGTAGTTGCTCTCTTTTCTTTAGCTAAGAGAGATGAAACCATGTCTTCTATAGTGTGTGAAGACATCTGACTGAGAGTAAAAATGGCGTTGATGTATTGAGAAGGCACACTATTTAACAAAATGGCTTTGGCATCCTCTTCCTCTACCATAGCTTTGACTTCAGCTAGTTGTCCAATGAGAGATCTCAAATTGTTTATGTGGATACTAGCTAGACATAATGACTTCGAAAAACATCTTGAATCTGAATATCTATAGCTCTAGAGAAAATTTTGCATTCATTGCTTTTGCTCCAAACAACTTATTCAGATTATCCCAGAGTTCCTTAGATGATTTTTCCAAATCTACATGATGCAACTCAAAGTCTAAGAGAGCGGATTTATCATCTCTTCTTTGTCATTCCAGTAATTTATTTGGATCTACAGGCAATTGCTCAATCCCTTTTACTATTCCCCACAAGTTCTTGTTCATCCACTACTTTTAGATTTTGATTTTCTAGATATTGAAACTCTTGCCATTGAATTTTTCTCGAGGTATTTCCATTTTCAGAAAATTATGTTTCTAAACTGTATTTCTCTCTCAAAATACCTATGTGAATGTTGTTTGATCCTAAAGAGAATTCACCAATGGTGGTGATTTGGTGTACACCGAAGTGTTGATGTACAGTAGACAACTAGAACGTATGACGTTGTGTTGATGTATAATGGACGGATAGAATGTACGACGTCATGTTGATGTACAACAAAAGGATAGAATGTATAGCGGTGGCTATATGGCTTATGTACAATTTTTGGCGGCAACAGCTCAACTGATTGTGGTAGCTATACCTTTATCTTTTGGCGATTGGCTTTGACTTCTCTAGATCCCTTGTGGCACTTTCTTCAAATGGCATCTAGAAGGAAACTTACTCTACCTCAATGGAAACTCCTCTTTTCTTTTCTTTTTATTTGATAAGCGACAGCAGTCCCCATATCACGGGGAGCTGTGACTAGCTTCAAATGGCAGACAATGTAGCAGTTTTCTTTATTACGAGAACCAAAGAAACCCTAGGTAGGGTTACAATACCAAAAACATGATCTCCATAAACACTGAACGATATTATTATTGAATGGTACACAATTACAATGAGGGTCCTCACTCCTATAAAGAGCTTGAGAGATGAAAACCCTAATATTTTAACCTAAAGTCACTAAGGTGACTTTATTACATGGGTAAGCTTTATATCTCTAATACCCACCCATAAGGCATACAGTGTTGAAAAATAACAAACTGAAATCAGATACATATATTGAATGTAAAATGCATAAATTGAACACTAAACATCAATAACATCATTTAAAGGCTTCTTCTTTGAACAGAGTTCCCAGACCAATTTGAGCTCCATCAAGCTACCTCATAACCCTCGTAACGGTGTAGTTGCTAAGTTAAATTCTCGAGTTCTCGGATTCCACCAACTTGAACTCCCAAATCACAAATCTCCTAAAGTCAATTACTGGACAGAAATCCACATGCACGTCGTGTAACCTCACTAGTAGATGCAATCCACATGCATGTCTCTCCAACTAATAAGGGATCTTTCCCTAGATCCACAACTTCTGAACTAACAGGGCAACAATCCATTTTGAGTTGTTAACTAATCCCTTCCTGTCTTCAAAGCACGAGCTTCCTAAAATGCATAAAATCCCTTTTCTTCAGTAGATTCTTCATACGTTCAGCATCCGATGGATCTTCAATCACGGCTACACTCGCTATATGTTGTCTATCTTTGAACTTTCCCTTAAAAGCGTCATTGGCTCGTTTTCTACAATTCCAGGCTCTATGACCCAACTTCTTGCTATCACCTTAAGTGGTTCTCTTTTCTTCTGTTAGCAACGCTACAATCATTTCGTCTAGACTTCTGTGAAGGTTGTTCACTCAAGGTAAAGATAGCACTACTGTATTTGGGCAGCAAACTGTTCAGGAGAATAGCCTTGGCATCCTCCTCATCAATTACTACCTTGACTTATGCATGTTGTCTAATAATAGATCTTAGATTGTTGACGTGACTTGACATGGTGGCTTCAGTTGGCATCTTAAAATTGAATAACTGTAATTTCAGGGAAAATTTTGCATTCACTACTTGTGCGCCAAATAACTTGTTGAGATTTTCCCAAATCTCCTTGGATGATTTGTTCAGATTTTCCCAAATCTGAGAGGGAAGCTAATAATGGATTTTGCCTCATCATCTCTGCTCAGCCATTCTATCAACTTGTTCGGATCTGCAGGTTCTGCCTCGGTTCCTTTGACAATTCCCAAAGGTTTTTATTCATTAATTGCATCTGGATCTTCACTTTCCATGTATGGAAATTGAAACCCGAGTAATTCTCTAACGGCATCTCCAGGACTGATCAGATCTGATCTTTTTTTTCGCTGCTAAAAGGTAATTAACGCTGGAAATAAAATTTCTGAAACTAAAAATACAAAAACTCACTGAAAAATTACCACTGCATGTATAGAAGCCTAAACCAATCCAGATTGCTTGTCAAAAGGGGAAAGAAAACACTTTCCTCATGGAGACTCTCTGGATGGCTGCCAAGTGTGAAATTTGCTGTTTGAAAGAGCTTTTAATGGTCGTAGGAAAGCTTCTGTTTTATACCAAATCCCAAGAAAAAACAAGCTCCTAAAGCCGTCATTTATAGCACTGGTTTTAATAATATCACATTCAAAAGGAATAACTGTAAGAAGGGAAAACTTCCTGTAGCTTTTTCTACACAAACTCTTGTTGTTTTTTTTACCACAAATTGCTGTAAAAAAATTAACTTTATTGCCTCAATCCAATACACCTATTGTTTCCATCTAGTATGGTTTCTGTTTTACCACCTGCAATGTTAGAAAAATCACTGAGATTCCTCCTACCAGCACTGATCTGATCTGACTGCTGCTGTTTCATCCTCAACAAATTTAGAATTTTGCTTTTTTCCCACCTGTAACACTGCTGTGCATTGCTAAAATTCTTTCCCGTGCTTACTGTGTACGTAAACTACTGCTGATTTGGCCCTTTCCCAATTCTCTGTCCACCGGTGCATCGTTTCTTTGGTGACTGTGAGATCAAAACCATCCCATGACTCACCAATATAAGGGAGGTCGAATTAGCTTTCAAAGTAGACAAAATTATCAAGATTGAGTTCACACGTACGATTCTTCGAATGGAAGCTTTTATAAATCGACCCACAATTTCAAACAAATAATCTAGCCCTCTGATCTTCAAGCTTCGGCCTCTGACCATCCTACTCTAATACCATATTACGAGAACCAAAGAAACCCTATGTAGGGTTATGATACCGAAAACATGATTTCCATAAACACTGAAGGATATTATTATTGAACGTTACACGATTACAATCAGGGTCCTCACTCTTGAGTCTTATAAAGAGCTTGAGAGACCAAGACCCTAAAAGACGAAAACCCTAATCTTTTAACATAAAGTCACTAAGGTGACTTTATTACATGGGTAAGCCTTATATCTCTAAAACTCTTACACTGGAAACAATGGCTCTCCCTTACACAAATTGCCTCTGCCTCACGCCCTAACTTCCGATCCTCTTAACAAGTGTTTCTAATACCATGTCATGAAATAACAATGAACATTAAATCATGAAACTCTAAATAGTGTTGAGACGAAGATACATACAATAACAAAGAATTATATTAAAAAAATCCTTCACACAATTACAATGTTATTTACCTTTCTTATATAAAGTACGAGAGGTCATATTCGTCCAAAACCCTAAACGCTAATAATAACCAAAAAAGATATTTTTTAGCTTAAGTCACTACAGTGACTTTATTACATATGTTATGCCTTATATCTAACAAAATATGCTCAATGGGATTTGCTCGTATATTAGTAATACAAATACTAGAGTCTTCTACATAATTTGCATTCTCTACATTATCAGAGGAGATGCATTTCAAGTCTTCATCTCATCCACTGATTTTATGACTATAGATAGCTCAACAGGCCATCTACTTCGATCTCCTCATCCAAAAATAAAGCATGATCTTTGTCTTGGTCTCATTTCTAAGTTCTTAGAAGGACCTTCCTTGTGCCACAGATGTTTCCAAGCAATAATTTAGAAGGTACCACGAATGTAACCAAGGTTTATCCTTTCTTACATCCTAAGCATTTTCTCTTCATTGAAAGAATAAAACCATAAGTACTTGGATTCCTCTCCCAGGCCGAGGAATTGGCTACAAATCAGAGTAACCGTATAGATATCGTTTGTATCTATAGGGCATGCCCACAATGAAGTGTCTACCAATCTATCAAATCCATCCCTAGAAGTCTACCATACAAAACCTCAATTGTACCAAATTAACCTACCCCACATAAAAATTCGCCATACTAATTTCGGATGATCGATGCTTCCTCTCCTAAACCAAAAATCTTCTCGTCTACAATTTTCAATCTCTTCATGACCTTTCTATCATTGGAAGGAGACATTTATCTTAGTTTCTTCAATGTCATATGATTTTGGATTCAAGACATAAGATGCCATATGAAAAGGTGTGAATAATTATTGAACCACCCATGTATAAATTGTTTTAATTGTAGAAATAAGTTAGGATCTCTCTCATCTACGATGGTTTTAATCCTCTCATAGGGAGCCAATGTTTTTGTATACCTTTTTCCTACTTTCAGTGTTGTTCTAGGAGTTGCTTTTGCTCTCCCACTTTGTACCTACACTGGATGTAGTCATTTAGTCACACCAAGCTACATTTTTGGTCAGTTGTTCGACATTAAAAAAATTGTCTTGTCTTATCTTATCTCCTATAACATGGGTAATTTGTATCCCCGTAGTAGATCATATCATATATTGGCTCACGGAAATCAACTACACATTGAACGTCATCACAAAAAAAAATATCACCAAGAATCATACATCTCACCTCAATAGCAGTGCCTGGAAAAGATTGCCTCCATGAACCCACAAGACACTGACAACACTGACACATAAAGCCCCTTTTGCCTTCCAGAGTTTCAGAAGAAGAATGTACATTGTAATATGATGCAAATCTATTCTAAGCCGGTTTAAGCAACTCCACCTCAGGAAACTCATGGTAAATGGCTGTGATTTTGGTAATGTTACATATAAAAGTTTAAAACATCTGGACATTTTGCCTGTACTCAATTAACTTGGCAATCTAATCCATTTTGTCATTGTCCTTTAGTACATTATTCAATGAATGCACACAACATGGTATGTAAAAAATCAAGCCTCTCCTACTTTTAGATTGGAGGTGGGTAACAACACGTTAGAGAAATCATCAGCAGCCACTTCAAAGTTCAAACATTATTAATAAAGCTTATACAAGTTGTTACCAGAAACACATGTTGATTATAGATAAGATAAGATAATTTTATTACTATCCAACAAATGATCACAAAAGTAGGTCAGTGGGACTAAAGGATACATCCAGTGTGAATACAATAAACAAATAAATGACAGCTTAACCGGGAATCGCCAAACACATTAAGTTGGAATAGGGCACAAATATGCCAATAAATTGAACTTGAAATAAACTACTCCTGGATTTAAAATGTCCGTGAATAAGAACATATTAAAAATAAATTTGCATCTACTTTCAGCAACTGATGAGAGAAACTGAAATTAAAATTGTCTTAAAGTGCTCAACTGACCAAAAAAACAATGTAATTAAAAGACAATCAGCATGTCAGGTACAACCATTTAAAAATTGACATCTAAGCTAAGAATAATTTTAATAATAAAATAAAAGAGGAGAGAAAACTAATAATACCAAGAAAAAGTGATATCTAAGCTATGAATAATTTTAATAATAAAATAAAAGAGGGAAACCTACTAAAATATACTATTACAGCAAATGGTGGTCTAATCTAGAAGTGTACACAGAAATCATTTGAAGGAAAACAAATTCATTAGACAGGACAGTACATTCAACAAGGTCCAAGGATCCAAACAAATCCTCATTTACTCTCTTCATGAACCAACCCCTATATGGGTAAATGTAATGTGCATAAATAAACTAAAACATTACATAATAATAAGAATACTAATAACAACAACACCCATAATACCTATCACCAAAGGTCATAACCTTTCACCCTTGTGACCAGTCAATGATATTTATACTGTCACAAGTCATCTTGTAAATCAATCACTCATATTATTCATATTACATTACATTCTATTTATCCTTAATGAATTTCCTTCCCCTCTTCTATTTGGATTGGATTTTTTTATCAGTAACTAATATATCATTCATAATAGTGGTATCAGAGTCGCTCTTGAGCAAATGCTTGTTAGGCAAGTTCAAAAATCATATTTCTGTGGCAGGAAACCGACTTGGCTTGTGGCCAAATTGCTTTTACGATATCTATTTTTTTTAAAAGAGAAGAAAAGAAAAAGAAAACAGAGTGGCTAGATATTCTTCTAGACGCTATTGGGAAAGAAACACAATGAAGGAAATAACCAGTGAAGAAAAATCAAATATCTAGAGTACGGAGATCATTCCGCTGCCAAATATCAATTGCAAGAAAAAAAGTGACATAATTCAAGAATTTATCAGGGATCTAAGTATAAGTCTCTGTTGAACCATTACTCTTGTTCATTACCACTGTGGTCCTCAATCACAAGCAGTAATTTCAGCAAATCTGAATTACTGAAAGCTAAAACAGTGAAAACAAAATGGCAGGTAGCGAGTGATGGGATCCTGAAACACATCAATTCAATGTATCCTAATGAGTCCGAGGTTGTATCAGGATGGTTATCTCAGCATCGACACATTCAACAGCTCACCTTTTCTGCTGTGATCAATAAATAATACAATGACAGCACGAAAATTGTCTACCCTGTAGAAAATAGTAATCGTCAAGAGAACTATTGTACAATTGGATCGTCATCACTGTTGGTTGTTGGCTGCCACATGAAGAACTATATCTCAGACCCACATACTCCAAGTCCATTAAGCGAGAGCCTCTGCACACAACACTTAAAACGTGACACCTAATAAACCATGGTTAATGTTGACCTGCCAAGAAGTTGAGATAGGCAACATTTAATTGTTTATGTTGCCCCCAAACAGAAGTTGTGACCATTCAAAAATCAATCTAAAGCATAACAAAATAAAATTACAAAATGCACAAGGTTAAAACATTCATAAAAATAACATTGGCTCCAAATTAAAGGTCAGAGACAAGTTTAACAAGCCATTAAACAGGTGCTATTCAAATAAATTGTAGATTTTAACCTTGTAAAATTATTTATTGCAAACAGATTCTCAATAAAAACAGAAAAGATACAATGGCACACACACACACACACACATTACACAGATTTTTACCCTGGAAACCCAAACCGGGAAAACCAGCAACCTGTTTAGAGCAGCACCTCTAATCTTCGATTCATCGTCATTCTTCATTGTTTACAATACAATATACATATAGGATCTCGCGGCATCCAAACCCCTAATCCATTGACCCAGATTAGTCAACAACCCTAATTCTAATCCATTGACCCAGATTAGTCAACAACCCTAATTCCTTAACCGGAACTAGAAAACCATCAGCAAAAACAATGTGCCGAAAAACCACCAAAACAGATGCATAAAACTGCCCAAAAAAAAAATTGGGGGGTCTACCACCCCCGAGGCTCCCATATCAATGTACAGTACATGGGACCAATCTTGCAAAGAATATAACACATACCCAACAGAAATTAAAATCAAAGTTAAGCTTTAAGTAAGGGTAATGGTTTTACCTTTATTAGTGGATAAGAATACCATTTAGAAACCCTCAAGACCCCAAATTGATTTTGAAAAGGATCCTTGAACCTTGGCATCTAACTAGTATCAAAATTATAAAGGGTGCCATGTTGAGATCCATAAGAGAGAGAAAGGATTGATTGAACCAACCAGCAAAACCTAAACCCTGCAATAGACAAGAATAAAACAACTAGCACTAGTGCAGCCCTAGAAAGAGAAACAAATGTAGTGTCGGTGAACTAGAGAGAGAAAAAACCCATAACAAGAGCACTAGAGCCAATCACAAGTGAGCTAGAGAAAGAGTCCATAAGAACGTTACAGTGAGAATGATAGCCAAGCACAGTAGCAACCAAGAACAAGAGGTCGCAATAGTATATGTTGCCCCTAGGCTAAAGAATGAATCAATGGATCACCACGAGATGATACTCCAAATGGGAGGTGACTTACATATTTATCAATGTTCTACCAAGTTTCTGAGACGTGATAGCATGGGTGCAAAGAAACACACATGGGGAACGTGTGGGAGACAGCCCCAAATTTTAAGGAAATTTATGGGGTGTGGGGGGGCATTGAGGTCCTCCCTCAAATTTTAAGGAAATTTATGGGGTGTGGGGGGGCATTGAGGTCCTCCCTACCATCAAGGTCTCTGTCTCTAAAATTATAAAAATAAAAATAAAAAAGATAAAATCCTAACAATAACAATTCATCCCATGCAAATTCATCATTGCGCAATGTAAATAGTAAATAGTAAAATACTAAATTCAAATTTATAAATGATATAAACATGATTCAGATTCAGATTCGAAAATGAAATATATTGATTCATAAATGAAGATTGTATACATTGATTTAGATTCATCATTCATCATTCTAGAATCTAAATAGTACTAAGCAAAATTGTAGATACTGAAGTTTGAAATAGTAAGTTTAAATTACTCAAAAATAGTAATGGGCCTCGAGACATGATCTCCTCGTTATCCCTAGATATCAGGGATAACACTAAGCAAAATAGTAGATATTGAAGTTTGAAATAGTAAGTTTAAATTACTCAAAAATAGTAAAGAGTGACGAGCCAAAGACTCGGTCTCAAGTCATCAATATCTAGAGTCAAGACTCAAAAGTTAAAATTGACAATTGACAATGGACAATGAACATTGAAAATAAAATAAGCATCGAGGAGTCAATCCCACTGACTAATCCTTTACATCAATTTGTTAGGTCATCAAGACCATAAATGGGAGTGTCAATATCTAATTTAGAGTCACTCTCATGAATAACCAATGGCACACCAACCAAACCATGTTGCAACTCATCCAATCCATCCTCCTCATCTATCTATGCACTATCCTCTGGATCCATATCCCATCATGTCGTCGATCACCTCTGACACTCTAGTGTCTTCCTATGCACTGCACCTAGGGCATTGTGCACCTAGGTGAAGATGGCCTCTAGTAGAGGTATAGAAGAAAGATCCACCGAAACATGCCAATTGGCAGAAGGAACAAAGAGTGGGTTTATGGATACCTAACTCAAAATAGGGTTGGCCCTAATCACAACATCACTCCTCAATCTAAACAGGAGGCCTTGGAGAGAAGGCATTACATAAAATATTCCCCCTTAACGTTGAACATAGGCCACATATTGAAGATATAACTCCTCTAAATGTCATATCTCCAACACCAACATGATTCAACAACCCAATGAAGGCAGTCTCTAGCAGAGGTATAGAAGAAGGATCCATTGAAACATGTATCCATAGAAGAAGGATTCGGTGAAGATACAAAGGGTGGCGCAAGTTGTATCTAATCGTGAATCTACTAAGTGTAGCGCATCCAAAAGAGATCACCATCATAGTGTGGAAGGAAGAGATCCACTAAATTATGTTGGGAATCATCTATAAAAAATAGTGGGGCAAATCCTATGAACCCGTAAAGAGAGGTTGCATCAAAGAAGGTGATAAAGTACTTAGCTCCACCATGAGAACAAATGCACAGATTGCATTGGATATAGGGGAGGAGGAGGAGGATGGAGAAGAGAGCAGTGGTAGTGATGCCAATCTTGATGATTATGACATGGAGGACTACTGACAGTCACGACTCATGAGCTATGAGATTCTTCCATCTACGATTCTAGTATCTACCCTATGG
>CBVK0101516026.1:0-12367 GCA_900067695.1 Picea abies
GAGTAGATGGAAGTGTTCGTGGAACACGACCAGCAGCTGAATGGCCCCCATGTGACAATGGACATTGTGAAGATAAAGGCAAAATTGATGCATTCGGAATGTTGCTAATGGATGGGGGTGGCATGTCTCCTCCAAGTATATGATCACCATCATATTCACCCAAAAGTTCCGCTTCCAAGCATGGTTAGGAGCGTTTTTAAGGCAGGGAGCATTTTAAGGAAGGAGCATGCTCCCGAAAAACACACTTAGAAGGGAGTGTTCAAGGAGCACGCTTCGAGAGCGGGAGCGGGGGGGGCACTCCCCCGCAGTATAGCGACCAACAAACAAACCTATAAACAAGTTGACATGGGGATGAGAGTAATCCCGTATCAAATAAGGTTGTGTGTGGGTTGTTGCAAGCTGCAATTTCGCAAATCTAGAGCATCTTATTTCCCTGGACAGACTCAAAGCAGAGCTATGGAGCTTTCTCGCCATGCTAAAGAAGAATGCGACCGACCCAAGCCTCAAATGGAATGAAGAGAAGCTTCACAAATCTAAGCTGGCAAATCGAGGTGACTTGTCATAGATTAGGAAAATTTGGAAAACAAACCAGGGCATATTTTGTGGTGTTGAAGGTGCTTTTCCCGTGGCTACAGAACGTTGTTTTTAGTAGTTCAAATTCCCCGCATGCATGCATATTTGCAACAAACTTCAAAGTGCTAAAGATGGCGTTCTATCGCTACAGGAATGTTTCTCAACTCTACTACTTCACAATCTTTGTTTGGCGCATATTTTTGTTGTCTTGGGGTAGTTTGAATGCCCTTATAACAAGCTACAATGAATTGTGTTCTACAAAACCCTCATAAGCTTTGAAGGCATCCTCCTGTTGAGCTACAAATCCCTAGCAACTATTGCATGTGTCGGTCTACAAGCGAGGCCACGGTTTGGATCTGAAGCCATGATCTGTTGATTATACAGCTGAAATCTAGCACCAAGATTCGATTCAATAATTGATCAATCATCCTCATGGACAATTTGATGTTTACGTATAGTGGTCGCTCGAAATTTTACATGAAAGAGACTCGAGCAGCCACAGGAAATTGACGAGAATGTACAAAGAAATATGTGATATCTCACATCTAGCATCTAACAATAGCCTAAAACTCCATTTGCACACAGGTTGCTTAAATTGAACCAGGTTGTATGCTAATTGGTTTGAAAGAGAGGCAGATCTGTGGGTGTAGCACTCATATCTACAGATCATTGGAAAGACAGGGCGACGAGAACGAGATGTAACTCCCCAAATACGAAGATAACTTAAGCCACAGTTCTCGTTCATCAACACAATTACCATAAACTCCATGTGGATAGATCGGAACATTCAACATTAACCCCAGCGCTTACATCGGAACACTTAGCGTAAAATCTAGCGATGGGAGCGGAGGAGTTTGTGCAATGAGCTCTGAAGCAAATCGGAGGAGTTTGTGCAATGAGCTCTGAAGCAAATCGGAGGAGTTCCCATTAACTCATCCGAAAAGGGATAGGGCATAACTTTTGACTCGGGTGTCCATTTTGCGTGTTATTTATACTGTTGGAAAGGTCTTTCCGAGATCTACGACTTCCTAGTTATACAATTTAACAAATTCCTTACCAATTGTCTTCATTTTTCAAGATTAATATCTAACACCTTGTCGACAGCCCCGAGAGAACACAACACCTCAACCGCGAGCAGAGGAACCACGAATCGTACTCAGGGAAGTCTATGTGAAATTTCAATTAGTTAATGCTTTAATTTTATGGGTTTGGATGCTTGTTTCTAATAGTTTTCATGTAAGATCACTCATCGTCGCATGTTGAATGGTGTCAGGTACCAATGTCAAAGGGAGGTCATACTCGACATTCACACAGTGTGATATATAGCCAACAACAACAAAGTAACAATAACAACAATTGTAGCAGTGGCAGAGGAGCAGCGAAGAAAATCAGACTGAAACAACTGATGAAAAATCCCAAACACTATAACCATTGGATTCCCTAATGTCTGAGCCAGTCATTACAACAAATGAGGTGCACTATAGCCAAAATCTATGATGGCCCACCGGTGCTAGAAGACAAATTTGAATTGTAACCACTATCTTTCCCTCTCATCATTACAAAGGGAATAAAGACAAAAGTTGGGAAATGAAAGGTCACTAGGGTGGGAGGAAGGTCAAGAGTCATATTAAGCCTCAACAAAATACTAGAATTGTACCCAAAGAAAGAGCTTTTTGGCTCTTCAAATATTGCTTCAAATATTGTATATTTCTTAACTATTTTGGGAAGACAGTGTAAACTAAAATTGGAGAGCTTTCCTTGGAGCCTGGATGTACTTTTGTTGAAACTGTTAATATTGAGAAGCCCTCAGAGAGAAGAACTCGCATGTGACGTTGTTTTGTTGCGAACTTTTCCAAGCGGAATGTATGTTGTTCACATGGGTTGTAAGAACATGTTCGCTTATGAACTATTCTGACGGAATCTATGTTACTCTTACAGTTTTGTTACTCTTTCTTATATTATATGCCTTGAGTACATGAGTTGTTGATGTATGCATAGATATGATTTAGACTTTTCTGGTTATGTATGTGCATGCATGTGTTTCTAACTTTGCACCTTCATGGCAACTATCTAAGTGGGGTCTTAAGCAGAGTTTAGTTTCATTACAACTCATTCACTTACGTTAATTCACTCCAAGCTAAGATAGGATAGATTAGAAATAGATTAGATCTACATTTATATAGTCTTCATCTACATCTTTTGTTTACATAACCATCCATCATTCATCTTCGTCGGAGGACCTGGCCGTAACTGGTAAAACCAAAACCAGCAATGGATGTCGGGCCAGAATCCAGATGGGTTCCCTATTCCAAACGGTGAGAGGTCTAATTGGGACTTTTTACTAGGGGTAACCCCTGTTGTTGACAAAGGACAATTTCGGACCTGTCAACATAAAGTTATACCTTGATCAAGGTTCAACACAATAGATCAAACCCATACACAAAATGCATGGCTAGATGGGCAGTGTAAATTTTGTCCACGCTATCATCCAAAAGATCCCTATCGCAAATTATTACTCTTGCAAATTCTTCAATCCCCTGAAGACAAGCCAAGCAAGACTTGAAAACACAACTCTTTGTATGACAGATATTGCATATAGAGTTCTTCTATATTAGATTTTCCTGAAAAAAAGATGCCCCATTGAATAGGGAAAATAGCCATTCTAAGGTCATTAGGTTCAACAAAAGGCTTTGTAAAGTCTTCAATGAACCACTTGTATAGACCAACGAAGGAAATAGTACCAACGCTTCCAAGAAATTTGCAGTGTATTGTTTTTGTATTTAAGGCAACACAAGCCTTAGCCAAAAACACAAAGCTACAGAAATATTACTACAAACAATGAATTTGAGGATAGCTCTGGATTTTGAATAATCCAGATGGGTTCCCTATTCCAAACGGTGAGAGGTCTAATTGGGACTTTTTACTAGGGGTAACCCCTGCTGTTGACAAAGGACAATTTCGGACCTATCAACATAAAGTTATACCTTGATCAAGGTTCAACACAATAGATCAAACCCATACACAAAATGCATGGCTAGATGGGCAGTGTAAATTTTGTCCACGCTATCATCCAAAAGATCCCTATCACAAATTATTACTCTTGCAAATTCTTCAATCCCCTGAAGACAAGCCAAGCAAGACTTGAAAACACAACTCTTTGTATGACAGATATTGCATATAGAGTTCTTCTATATTAGATTTTCCTGAAAAAAAGATGCCCCATTGAATAGGGAAAATAGCCATTCTAAGGTCATTAGGTTCAACAAAAGGCTTTGTAAAGTCTTCAATGAACCACTTGTATAGACCAACGAAGGAAATAGTACCAACGCTTCCAAGAAATTTGCAGTGTATTGTTTTTGTATTTAAGGCAACACAAGCCTTAGCCAAAAACACAAAGCTACAGAAATATTACTACAAACAATGAATTTGAGGATAGCTCTGGATTTTGAATAGAGGGAAAAACCCTAGGAAACCCTAAGAGATGATCATGAAACCCTAAATCTGCAGCCCTTATGAAAATGCCTCTCGCCAAAAATATCTGGATCACCTATAGAAAAACTCAAATCTGGAAACCCTAGTTCTATAGACCTTAGGGCAATGCTACTAGCCAAAAATCTCCAAAATAATGTTGCTGAAAAATCAGATATGGAAACCCTAGCTCCGCAGTCACAAAAAAGTGATGCCACTAGCCAAAAGTCTCCAAACTATTGTAGAAAAAAACAGATCTGGAAATCCCAGTTCCATAGTGACAAAAAAGTGATGCCACCAGACAAAAGTCTTCAAAACAACTGTTGAAAAATGTTGAAATAAATCAGCTAGGAAACCTTAACCAAAACAACTGTTGAAAAATGTTGAAATAAATCAGCTAGGAAACCTTAACAATGAGTGCAAAACCTCTGTAATAGTGCACAAAACAAGCACGCACAGCCCTAATAAAGCGCCTTTCCAATGAGCAAAATACAATGAAACAACCTAGATATTCCTTTGATTAGGGTTTCTTCCACATGCCAAGTCTGATTACAGAGATATCAGCATGAACAACCAAGAAAAAAACCTTAAAAACACCAACAAATGAATAGGGAAGGATCCAACCCACTCGTAAACCATGTTGAGATCACAAACAGAAAGAGGAGATCAAACAGAACCAAAATGCCAACCCCAAAACTCGCAATATAAAGAGAAAAACAACACTAAGAAAATGCGCTAAGGCTGAGCCAAAAGTATGCTAGAGAGAAAGATGCCCAAGCATGAGCGTGTTATATGAGATCCACAAATGCACGTAAAAAATAAAATATGCCAACCACAAAAGGATGCCAAAGATGTAGTGTGCATAGGCTTAAAACACTTGTATTAGAGATCCTTAGCTCAATAATCAAAAAGATGGTTTTACAAATGAGGTTTGAATTGTGCATAAACTCAAGTAGGGCATCCTTCCAAGAGGGGTTATAGGCACCCATAAGTAGGGTGCACTCCTCAAGAGGGTTATTGAGCCCACTTATCAGTCTTGACTAGATTGGTCTTAACCATAACCTAGTAATACAATAAATGATCATATTAATGACACGATAATAGTTGATTGTAGCAGAATGTGAGGATTACACATTCTCAACAGCATTTCTGAATCACAAAACACAGTGATGTCACAAGCCAATAGCCTCGGATCAGCATTGAAAATAAGTAAAGAAGACAATTTGAAACCCCGGTTCTGCAGACACAAACAGAACAGTGATGCCACCAGCCAAAAACTTTAGATCTGCCAAACGAAAAATCCCTCAAACAGATCAGCAGGGAAGCCATAATGCTGGGCATCCCAATCCTGTGAAAGACATCTCAAGACAGCGCATAAAACAGACTCAAACAGCCTCAAATAAGGTGCCTTTCTCCACCATAAACACAGCACAAATACTCATTCAAGTTAGACACTCTTCACTGCAATAGCTAATCACAAAAGATATCGGCATAAATAGCAAAGAAGAAACCTTAACTAGCAGCAAAACAAGTAAGGGAGGTACAGACCCACTCTCGTACCATGTTGAGATCCATAAGAGAGAGAGAGAGGATCGAATGAAACCAACCAGCAAACCCTAAAACTTGCAATAAACAAGGAGAAAACAGCCAGCACTAGCTCAGCCCTAGAAAGAGAAATAACTTTAGTGTAAATTCACTAGAGAGATAAATAACCATAACAAGAGAGCTAGGGCTGATCACAAGTGAGCTAGAGAAAGAATCCATAAGAGTGCTATAGTGAGAAAGATAACAAAGCAAAGTATCAAGCAAGAACAAGTGGGTGCAACAGTATATGGTGCCTATAGGCTTAAAAATGAATCAATAGATCTCCACAGTATGATATTCCAAATGAGAGGTGAGTTGTGTATTTAATATTTTTACACAACTCAAAAGGAGGGCGCCATTCCCAAGACAGGTTGTAGGCACACTATGATGACTACGTTGGCTTTAATCCAAACCTAGAAACACAATAATAATGATTACAAAGTGAGCTCGGCTTTGGCCTCAAGTAAAGATTACAGTGTACACCATCATATCAACATGCCATTTTAAATTAAGGAATCCTTTCTAGGATATTAGGTATAAGAGAAGGAAGGGGTATCATTTAGAGGACCAAGCAAGACACAATTACTTAGATGAAAAAGTATATCATTATTTTCTGTGGGACCCTCACACTTTGTGTGCCCACTTAAATTTCAAAGTTGTCAAGTAAAAGTCTTAGTAAAAATAAGTCTTATAAAAACCATGGTGCACACTTATCATAATGAAATTGCAGCATATGAAAACAATGTGGCATAATATCAATACAAATGGAAGAATTAGCAAACTCGGACTGGTACCTATAAAGCAAAAGTCATAGTCAAATCCTACTTCACAAAGTAAAAAAATGAATAGAAAAGACATATCTATTCCAAAGTTCAATAAAAGAAACATTAAGCGATCCAATTGAATCAACAACAATTGCAAAATTCAAGATACAAACGGTAAGATACGGGGACTCTCATAGAAGCACTCGAAGATGAAAAATCGAGTGTCGCCAAGGAAGATTTTTCTATCGTCGATAAAGTCAAGCCATCGATCAATCAACGAAGCTACAATTATAGTTCCATTTACAGTTGAAGATCCATCCATAGCCTCCAACAAAATTGTATCTCAACATAAGTGTGTTGACACACCAGTGAATAGTAAACCATAAATTCCTAATTCCCATATCTTAGAAGGAAGCTCAAGTGTTAAACCCTATTATATCCCTAATCACAGAAGTCGTCCCAAGGAATAATCATTATTTCAACAACCAAAACAAAATTTAGTTTGTGACAATTCAACTTGTTTCCAAAGATATATTGAAATTAACAATCAAAGAAGTCCTCTTCAAATGTTGCACAATACAATCACGAAGAAAATTAACATGGGGTGGATCAAGCCCTCCACACTAGGACAATATTGTTCAAACCTCCGAAGATATTACCATCTCTTTTCTTCAATTAGCACAACATGTAGAGTAGCAAAAGAAGTATAAGTAGGGATGAAGACATAGCTTCTCCGCACTATGCTTTGAGGACAAAGCATTCTTTAAGGGGGAAGAAATGTAATGTACATAAATATACTAATACACTACATAATAATAACAATAATAAGAACTAATCACCAAAGGTCATAACCTTCACCCTCATGACCAATTGATGTTTATAGCATCACGAGAGCTTTTAAATCAATCACTCATATTATTCATATTACAATACATTTTATTTATACAATCGAAGAAGTCCTCGTTGCACAATACAATCATGAAGAAAATTAACCTAGGGTGGATCAAGCCCTCCACACTAGGACAATATTGTTCAAACCTTTGAAGATATCACCATCTCTTTTCTTCAATTAGCACAACATCTAGAGTAGCAAAAGAAGTATAAGTAGGGATGAAGACGTAGCTTCTCCTAGCTATGATTTGAAGACAAAGCATTCTTTAAGGGGGAGGACATGTAATGCACATAAATATACTAATACATTACATAATAATAACAATACTAGGAACAATCACCAAAGGTCATAACCTTCACCCTCATGACCATCACTAGAGCTTTTAAATCAATTACTCATATTATTCATATTAAAATATATTTTATTTATACTTTATGGATTTCCTCCCCTCTCCTATTTCGATTGGATGTTTTATCGTTAATGAACATATTTTTTGTAAAAGTATAGCCTTCCCTATCTCTATAAGATAAGATAATTTTATTAATGTCCAGCAAATGACCACAAAAGTAGGTCAATGGGACTAAGGGATACAACCAGTATGTGTACAATGTGGGAGTGCGAAAGCAACTCCCATATAATGAGAGAAAGATATAAGAAAAAGAAGAAAACTAAAAGTACAATCTAGGTATATGTCCGACAAGGCTAAGCCCTAGGTCTAGCAAAACCAAAAATAAAGTGTATATAACAATATCAGATGTGCGGTGATACAAAGTGAGAGTGTCCATGGTAGGGGTTGGACAACTCAATACTAGCCGAGAGAGAAATATCTGAAGATGAAGTCGATGAGGTCACTATCTCCTGGATCTAATGACCGATGGCGAGGGGGGCGACGAGGGTCGCGTTGGCTCACTGTCGAAGTCCTCGAGTATCATAGGGGTATCAGGCTGTATGACCCTGGGGGGATGTAGGAGCAAGGAAGCTTAGTTCTCCTACCATCTGAGGTCAAAGCAAAGAAGCTTTGAATAGATCTTTGACTACTTCGCTAGGACTGGGAGGCAATCTGACAAGTGAGAGGTGCCTTGCTTTGAATCCCTCTAGAGTTGAACCCTTAGTCATTGTGAGGATGTGTGGTTGGATGTACGGCCCTGTACCTCCAAACCAATCTCAAAATTCAATAGTACCTTCATCAAAAGACTTGAAAGACATCTCAAAGGTGATCGTTCAGGAAAATCAATGGTCGGTATCAAATATACAAAAAGAATATGACGAAGTTATTACAGATAAAAACGAAGAAATTTCTCATTTAAAAGATCACAGTAAAAAACTACTTACTCAGATTAAGTAATCAAAGGATACAAAACCATGCATTCAGAAGTTGGAGCAAGAGAATCAAGATCTCGAAAAGAAATTATCAAAAAAAGAGGAAGAAAGTTCACACTTAGCAATCCTTAATCAAAGATTGTTAAAACAAATCAGAAGACTAAAAGAGAAAGCACAGAATCGAGACATGAAAAAAGTTGAACAATCAGAAAATGAAGATCTTGCACACTTAAAGAATCATAACCAAAACCTACTTACGCAAATCAAGAAGTTTAAAAATGATAAGAAGTCACTGGAGAATAAGTTAGAATAATTTATCGAGAAGGAAGCATCGAAATCTTCAGGTGTTAAAATCCAAGTTGTGGAGAAAGGAACAAATACAAAACCAGTGGATATCACAACTCAAAAAGGTTCCAATCCAGTTGGAGAAAAGATATATAAGGATGTTGGAGTACAAACAATGGAATTTATAGGTGTACTTACTAATAGAAATGCAACTATCAACAAACCAGTAAAGGAAGAAGATGAAACATCAAAAGTAAATCCTGAGCACACTACAAGTAGAATATGGGAAGTCATGCTGCCAAGACACCTTATAGACATCCCAATCACAAGAGCAAACACTTTAACCAGTCAAAGTATCAACATCGCTCAGAGGGAAAACAATTGTCCTATCGTCCAACGAATGTTAATGCCAGTACAATTGAGAACAAACTAATCGATGAATCATATAAGCACAATAGTCCACAAAGGATCAATTTAGGATGGTCGGATCCTTTTACAATTCGTCTATTCTGCTCAACACTTAGAAGTTTGTATCGTCTCATATCATCCACCATAACAACATCAAGAATCGAGAACTATGCAAGTACAACACAAGCCAGAGAAAGATATAAAGCCCTTCCATAATTATGCTTTGAGGATAAAGTATTTCAAAAGAGGGAGACAATGTAATAAACAATATATTTTTCCCAGAATAATAAACAATATGTGTATAGATATAACACCAATTAATAATCAATAACTAATATGTAATGAAGGGACACCTTCCTGATGAAAGGTCACATCTCTTATGAAAGGGCACCCCTGCGTGGGTATCTATACGGCTCTCATTCTCATTTGTATCATACTATTCATATTCAATCTTATACTATTCATATTCATACATTCTTTATTCTATTATTATTTATCCAAATGGATTTCTTTATTATGTTCCAAATATTTTGGAACATAATAACATAATAACCAATGGCTTTTCAAACCATGTGTCCTGTTAACACAGGATTTGTATTTGTGCAAAGCCATCCACAAGATGCTAATTTTGTGCAACAATTGGAGGTATCTACCACTGTCACCTAAGCAAATACTTCCCTTATTTTATTGAAGGAAAGAGGTCCAACACAAGGGAGGCTTCCCTAGTGACCTCAAGGGATCAAGTAGCAAGATTAGCCAAGCCTACTGCCCCCTATCTTGGTCACTTAAATGGTTAAGCTAGGTCTAGGAAAGGTGAAGGGAAGAATTAGGTTAAACGAGGTAATTGGGCAACCTGTACGAGATAATGAACTCTTCAAAGCATAAAATCAACAATTACCAAGCTGTATAGCATATCAATCACCTTTAGATACCAGATAACAAGTAAAACCAATAGTTGTTGTAAAATTGTAGCAGTAAACCAGTCTATAACAACAATGAATATTTTATAACAACAATAGGAAAAACAACCTAGAAAATTAGTAATTGAGTCTTAGAATTTAGCTTATAACAAGGGGAATAATATCCAATTGCTAAATGAGTTTTCTGAGCAAATTTTGCCACAATATGAAGTAAGTATGCGGCAATAAATTGCAGCCCCAATGGTTGTAGTATTCACTTTATAACAACAACAAGTTATCCAATGAATATGCAAAGCGTTGAGGTATAATTAGCATGCCAATGATGTCATAAAGCTAGATTAAAAGAGAGTTTTGAGAGAGAGTGTGTGTAATTTAAGCTAGGGTTTCAACCATCACTTGCAATCAACAAGACTAGTGCCGTTTCTCTTTCTTGGGCAATGGAGTCAAGGAACACACCATGAAAATTGCTAGGTGCAAGAGAGATGAATATCAAGCTAGGGTTAGCCTCATAAACCCTAGCCCCAACTTCTTGAAAACAAACCCTAGGGCATATAGCCTCATAAACCCTAGGTGTTGTTTTCTTCTCTAACCTCTAGCAACAAGATTTCAATTGGACTAGATCAAGCCCTAGGGGGATAAAGCCTCTTAATCCATAAGACTTAAACTAGCCAAGACAAGAACCCTAGGGTATAAACACTCTTAAGCCCTAGAGTAAAGTCTTATTGCTTCAACAATTAATGATAAATGAAAGTAGGGAGGGGGACAACGCCCCTTAATCTCTCCTAGGGTTTCGAGCATACAAGGTAACATGCAACAATTAAGCCTCTAAAAGAGCTTTTACCAAAATATACCACACAAGCAATAAACTTGAAGAAGAACACTTACTAGGTCAATCGCATGCATGAGGAAACCCTAATTCACCATCCATTCATCAACAAGAGACAAGCATCCAAATAAAAATATTCCTTCAAGTGGTGCGTACAATTACTCCTAGAGAAAAAGAGAAGAGAAGAGACAAGAATAGGTGCATCTCACAAGTGTGAGAGTGATGCTGAATAAGTTTGAGTACTTCCTCTATTTATAGGAGGCAACCAAGCACTATTTGTCCACATAATTGAGTAAAATTACAATAATTCATGATACAAGTGGGGCCGACCCCTCAAATAGCTTTTACGAATGATCAATCATGCGAAATAGTCATCGTAAGGCCACACGTGTGGTGACGTCAAGCCCCCGAAAGATGAAGGAGGGCATCCTAAGGTCATATGTCATCGTCCAAGGTGCAAGCAAGGTGGAAGAGTGCCATGTCACATCAAAACATCATGTGGTGTCCAAGTGGCTGTAATATCCCAGATCCGGCTAGTCTAGGAAACACTGCTAATCTACTATGTCTGCTGTCTGATTTGATACACTGGGGGTTTCTGGATGCGTTTAAGCTGCGAGCTTTAACATGCTTGGTGTTTTTCGCATGTGTGTGTAAATAAATAAGCGTTTACAACATATGAATAAGCATACAGATAGTAAATGACACAAAAGACTGCAAATCATATATTATGATATTTCAGTAGTTTACAATGCCATATGCAGCCGAGTAAAATAAATCTCTCGGCTAGATTAGAGACAAAAGGATCTTAGCCGGAATACAATAAGCAAACTAAAACAATGATACTCGATAATATAAGAATGCTGCTAGATCATTGGATGAGCTGTAGGATCTGCTGCAAGCAACGACAACTCATACGACAATTGTTGCAAGACTAGAAAGTTCGCCCTGGTGGCTAAACTCCTCGGATCTGCCTAGAAACTGTCTCAAACAATTCGCCCTGACCTCTCACTCAGTCCTGGTGATTGATAGACTGACAATCGTCCCTCTGCTGATATGTTTGGACCTTGGATGGATTCCCCTGGGGAAATGCGCCCCCTTTGCTGTTGGAAACTGCGCCCTAGTGATTTCCCAGTCGGAATCGGTTGATAAGGGTCTCAAACTGAGCGCCCTAGGCTCCTCTGAAATGGGTCAGAAGGATTTCCCTGTATTTGATCTGATGATCTCTTGGGAATCTCAAATGTGTCCTTCCCAACTGCCGCACCCTCAATGGCTGAGAAATGCGCCCAAGATGATTTCTCTGTCGGAATCTGATGAGAAATCAGGCAAT
>CBVK0101516046.1:0-36464 GCA_900067695.1 Picea abies
ACTACAGGATAAATATAAACACTGAACCCTATCCAAGGATGAAGAAAATGTAGATTTCATCAGTTTAATTTGTGCTACAAAAATATTGTTCTTTTGCAGGTCCTTTGGCTTGAATACACTTAAGACATTACAGGAAAGTTGTGCATTTAGTTATAAAGGTACTTTGTCCCAAGCAAAGAGTGTATCAAGAACTACTATGTTTTCTCGAATGATGATCTAGTTGCAATAAAGAGTGGTTGTGATGAACATGGAATCTCTTATGGCATGTTCATAAAACATATTGTCATTTGTCATCTTTTTGGCATATCACCTTCAAATACTTAATTTTAGGTGGAATACATGATGTTCGGGTAGAAGACATCCATGCGATCAATTAGAAAAATGAATAAAGAATATAGGTGGCAACAATCTAAATAGAGGGAGAAGACATTGACACCTTGGTTCATTAAATTTATCCATTCACATGGATACTTCAATATAATTGATGTCAAAATCTCAGTGTTCTGTTGTTAGTGATCAAGTCAAATATGGAGCATTCTATAATCAAATAAAGTGGCAGAACAACTAGAAATTTCAACACTTCAAGGCTTTGTAATCAAAAATCAATCTTCAATCCCAGATTTTCAGGCAACCTATCATCTTCATTTAATTTTGATCCAAAATATTAAGGCCATTTAAAATTAGAAGGTAACATATGATCTTGTCAAAATACTATCTCCAGGTTTCCGGGAAAATCAAATAAATAATCAAGTTTAGATCAATACATTTCAACTACAGGTGGTGGCAATTTGAAATATACAGTCACATTCCCAAACCGTAAATTTCGACCAAACTGTAAGGAATTTGCTGAAACTGTTCAAAACCGAACTCCCAAATGGATCAATTTACCTTGATTCAGGAGCATTTGCTAAATTTCTCAACGGTTTAGGAGAAATATGTGTCTGAGCAGGATGGAATTTTCCAAAAATTTCCAGTGATAGAGCACATGACAGTAGGGGAAAGTTTCATCATTGGCAATGCATATCCATTCCCGGGAATTCAAGTCAAATCCAGATCGCAGATGATAAACACCAAATCCACGATTTCATTGATTCAATTCCATGAACGCATCAAAGTAAAGATTTGTTTTCCACAAATGGCACAATTATAGTTTTATCAAAATAATAACCCGTGGAAATAAAAGATCACAGTTGAATAGATATCTCAAATTTCAAGGGATTAGATCAACATCCTGAGAATCCCATCTTAGATCCAAGTTTTCAGGTAGAGCATTCATTTCCAGATTCTCTTCTACAAATCAAAGATTTTTTTTCTTTGAATGAAATTGGTTCTTAATAGCTGGTATTTTATTGTTTATTTAAAGGACCATTTTTTAATGTAAAAAGGGGGGGGCAGGGGTTAGTGGCGTGCATAAAAAATACTCTGTTTCTGATTGTAAAGTCTAGAACTCATTTCATTTTACAGTTAATGCTAAAGGCTATCTGATGAGTAGACTCTCTCCTATGCTCTCTTATTATTCATTTTCTTCCTTCAAAAACATGTTAGCTTTGCAAAGCATTGAATATATCTTGTTATGTTGGTAAGGAAGTGGATATTTTACTGTTTCTTGCCCATTACAAGACTTTTTCTTGAGTACATTATTCTTTGTTTCTGAATGATATTTAGGATCATGAATATTCCTATGTGAGTGAACAGATTGGGAACTTGCATATTTCTTTCCTCTAATTATTTTATCCGCCTCATTATATTGACCACCATTTATTAAGTAAGTGTGATAGGAACTTCATTTGCGATCGAAGATTGATGTTGTCTTTCTTCATCCACTGCTGAAAACTCAAACCTTTTTCAAAATAAAAAACATACATATAATAATAAACCATTGTAATAACTTGATGATTCCCTAGATTTCCCTTTAGCAATCAAGTGCAACTTTAGGGGCTAACATATTTTGGTGCCGATGTCAGGGACGAAGGAACGAAGACATATTCCGTGGAAATAATGACAATGATCAGCTCTATCTCCTAATTGTGAACATGGGTTGGACATAATTTATGACTGCATCATTCACCTGGAAACTCCATGAAGGAAGAATATGTTGGTGACTCCATTGATCCAGGATGTCGAAGGCCATGGAAGCCATTTTGGATCATAGGTTTGATCCATTTGATTTCTCTATTGTTCATGGTTTTCCATATGATGTGCCTACTATGCATGAATGGGGAGACTACCTTCCAAGATTTAGAGAAAAAGTGGATGATCATCCTGCTCAACATCTCATCAAATTTCATGAATACATGGATCAATCAGGTATTTTTCACGAAGATGTATTAATGAAAATGTTTATGTACTCCTTGGAAGGAGAGGTGAGACAATGGTACAAAACTCTTCCTATCTCTAGTATTTCATTTCTAAAGGATTTTCATGGTTCTTTTCATTCATATTATAAGAGGATTTATCCTGCCAAGTGCCTCTTGGATGATTGCTGTGAGCAATTTAAATCTCTTAGCGAAAATTTTCAAGAGGGATTTAGTGATGAGATTAGTGAATAAATTTTGGAATGTTCTCATAATGCTCCTAACCATCTTGATGGTCTTTTTAATGGGTCTTCTCATGAAGAATTTTCTGCTGATTATTTTTGTGAAGATCAATTATTGATTGAAAAAACTTCTGTTGGAAGCTATCTTAAAGACCAAACTATTATTAAAGAACAAAAATCTTCATATTTATCATTAGGAACCTATCAAAGTGGTCCAGTTTATGATGATTACAAGGATGATTTAAAGGAACAATATTTTGCATCAACACATGCAGAGTTTTACAAGCATATATATGAAAATTATGCATCCAATTCTAGTGAAGACAGTGAAATAGTCCCGCATAATGAAGGTCTTACTACGCATATTACTTTTGCTGTTGAAATTAATGAAGACAACTTGCTACCTTCCGATTCTCTTGATATTATTTTTTCAAATGTTGTTAAAGCATTTCTTGCTCAAGAATATACTATACAATTTCAAAAGTTGTTTGCTGCCCCTGTTTGCAATAGAATGTGCGATATTCATGCATGGTTTCTAGAGGAATTCAATTTTATTACCGAAGAAAAAATTAGACAAGTGGAACATAGTGTTGCAGATAAAATAACATTCATACAACAATTTCCAGTTCAACTAGAATTCTATCATTATCTTCATGATCCAGTAGCCATCTACCTGGAGACAATTCTTTCATAGGTCTTCAATGTTGTAGCATTCGGCCTGCAAATAAATTTCAGTAGTAAGTACAAGTTATTCAAATTATGCTGCATTTTTATTATTATTTCTCATCTACCTACAAAGAGGAAGATCAATTTGTTAGTAGAATGATTACATGTCCGCATTGGAAATTCGCCTACACATGATCAAAATGATTTCAGTAGGTTTGTAGAGTAGAATGGTTGAATAAGCTCACATCCTAACAATTTGTTTTCAGTTTCTTGGTATGCTGTAGATCAGTAACAAAGACTCCATATCCCAATGGATGCAAAGGCACTACTATGGTATGGTTTCAACATCGAGTGACAGGTTGCATGGATAGAGAAGATGAAGGCACAGTGATATGTGTGTTCTTGATGCCTCATAGGGAGGGCATCATCCCTTATGGAGCCAATGTTAGCACTTAAAATTACATTCACAATACATCTTGATGCAAGTATGTTTTGGTTCTTGTAGCACACAACATGTCACTTCTACAAGTGCGCTATTAGCAGTTGATAAAAAGTTCTAATTATTATTGGTATTATGCATGTTTATTATTTTGTTTTAGAAGTTTAATTATTCCCTCTGGATTTTATAATATTTTTGTACTTTCTTTATTAAATATATAAAAAATGAAAATTAGGCATTATGGTCAGCGATCCCAATATCAAAGTCACAAGTCAACACATCAAAGACCGAGCACCAAATATGATCTAGCACTAAATGTTTCATTTTTGTTTTTGTTTTGGTCATTTAAGCTAATTTCCACACATACTCTAAGGATCAAGAGACCGAGACCAAGAAAATCAAGCCCATTTTTCAATTCATGGGATCGAGCATTATATCACAACTCATCACTTAGTCACACAATAATTGACACCAAGCTAGAGTTTAAGTGACAAGGAGCCAAGGCTATGCGCTCATCCAAATGTCAATTTTCCATCGCCAAAATATCCAATACTAAGGTACTACATGAGAAATACAAACATTGAACCCTATCCAAGGATGAAGAAAATGCATATTTCATTAGTTTAATTCGCGCTACAAAAATATTGTTCTTTTGTAGATCCTTTGGTTTGAAGACACTTAAGACATTATAGGAAAGTTGTGCATTTATGTAATGACCCTTGATTATTAAGTATAATTAATTTAATAATATAATCCTAAAAGATTAGCTAAACTATATTTATGTCTTAAATAACATTTCTAATTGATTATTATTAAATAATTGTTCATGATGGTTAATAATTAATTTAATTATTAATTAATTCATTAATTAATAAAAGTATTAAATAAACGGTGGATAATAAGATATAATATTAAATTAGGTTACGTATCCCACAAGGGATATCATATTAAATACATGAGGATAAGTAATAAAGGAGGGATAAGGGTATTAACGGCGGGAGGATAAGGGGTAATAAAGGAGTTAGGTAGGGAGTTAATGGATGAGGAGTGTCGGTGAAGGAGGGATAAGGAAGGAAAGGAGTTGGGGGGAAGGGGGCATTCTACGGGGAGTTGGCCATGGATTTTGGGGAGCTCTGAGTATTGCAGAGAGGGAGGAATTTTGTGATTGGCATTGACACAGTGGACCGGGGTTGCTGGGGGTTTTGGGCACGGAGGGCTAGGATATCCGTTGATATCCTAGGGCTAGGAGCTAACTAGTCGGCAGGGAGGTCGGTTTTGGGTGGTGTTCTAAAGAAACAGGAAGGAAGCAAGTTGCAGATAACATCATCAGGTTCAACAAGCTGCGGATAACAGCATCAGGTTCAGGTATTTAATTCCAATTTATCCATTGTTTAATTAGATTTATTATTCATTGATAAATTTTTCATGCGTAAGTGTTAAGAAAATTTGGAATTATTCTTCTTTATAAACCTAGTAGAAATTACTGTACATTTGGTAGAATTTTTAAATGTTAATTGAAATCTGGTCTTTACAATTTAGTTATAAAGGTTCTTTGTCCCAAGAAAAGAGTGTATTGAGAACTATTATGTTTTATCGAGTGAGGATATAGTTTCCATAAAGAGTGGTTGGGATGAACATATAATCTCTTATGGCATGTTCATTGAACCCTATCCATGGATGAAGAAAATGCAGATTTCATCAGTTTAATTCGCGCTACAAAAATATTGTTGTTTTGCAAATCCTTTGGTTTGAAGACACTTAAGACATTATAGGAAAGTTGTGCATTTAGTTATAAAGGTTATTTTTCCCAAGAAAAGAGTGTACCGAGAAATGCTATGTTTTATCGAGTGATGATATAGTTGCCATAAAAAGTGGCTGGGATGAACATGGAATCTCTTATGGCATGTTCAGAAAACATATTGTCTTTTGTCGTCTTGTTGGCATATCACCTTCAAATAATTAATGTGAGGTGGAATACAATATGTTCAGGTAGAAGAAATCCATGCCATCAATAAAAAAAGAATAAAGAATATAGGTGGCAACGATCTAAACAAAGGGAGAAGATCTTGACACCTTGGTTCATTAAATTTATCCATTCATGTGGCTACTTCAATATAATAGATGACAAAATATCAGTGTTCTGTTGTGATTTATCAAGTCAAATATGGAGCATTCTATAATCAAATAAAGTGCTAGAACACCTGGCAATTTCAACACTTCAAGGCTTCATAATCAACAATCAATCTTCAATTCCAAATTTTCAGGAAACATATCATCTTAATTTAATTTGGATCCAACATATTAAGGCCATTTAGCATTAGAAGGCAACATATGATCTTGTCAAAATATTATCTCCAGGTTTCTGGGAAAATTAAATAAACAATCAAGTTTAGATCATCATGTTTCAACTATAGGTGGTGGAAATTTGAAATATACATTCACATTCCCAAACCATAATTTTTGACCAAATCGTAAGAAATTTGCTGAAACCGTTCAAAACCCACCTCCCAAATGGATCCATTTACCTTGATCCTGGAGGGTTTGCTAAATTTATCAATGGTTTAGGAGAAATATGTGTATGAGTAGGAAAAAAATTTCTAGAAATTTCCAGTGACATAGCACATGGAAACATGGGGAGGTTTCATCATTGGTAATGAATCTCTATTACCGGGAAGTCTAGATCACAAAGGATAAACACCAAATCAATGATTTCATTGATTCAATTCCATGAATGCATCAAAGTAAATATTTCTTTGCCACAAATGGCATGGTTATAGTTTTATCAAAATAATAACCTTGGTAATAAAATATGACAGTTGAATATATATCTCAAATTTCAAGGGATTAGATTAGCATCCCGATAATCCATCTCAGATCCAGATATTTGGGTAGAGCAGTCATTTCTAGGTTCTCTTCTACAAATCAAAGATTTGTTTCCTTTGAATGAAATTGGTTCTTAATAGTTGGTATTGCATTGTTTATTTAAAGGGCCATTTTTTAATGTAAAAAGGGAGGGTCAATAGGTGTGCATAACAAAGACTCTGTTTTTGATTATAAAGTCTAGAACTCATTTCATTTTATAGTTAATGCTAAAGGATATTTGATGAGCAGACTCTCTCCTATGCTTTCTTATTCTTCTTTTTGTTACTTCAAAAACATGTTATCTTTGCAAAGTATTGAATATATATTGTTATGTTGGTAAGACAATGGATATTTTACTATTTTCTTTCCCATTACAAGACTTACATTCTTGAGTACATTATTCTATGTTTCTGAATGATATTCAGGATCATGGATCTTCCTATGTGAGTGAACAGATTGGGAACTTTCATATTTCTTTTCTCTAATTTTTTTATCTACCTCATTAGATTGACTACCATTGATTAAGTAAGTGTGATAGGAACTTAATTTGTGATCAGAGATTGATGTTGTCCTTCTTCATCTACTGCTGAAAATTCAAACCTTTTTCAAAATCCAAAAAATACCTATAATAATAAACCATTGCAATAACTTGATGATGCCCTAGCTTTCCCTTTAGAAGTCAAGTGAAACTTTATGGACTAGCATCTTTTGGCGCCAATGTTGGGGACGAAGGAATGAAGACATCTTCCCTAGGAATAATGACAATGATAAACTCTATCTCTTGATGGTGAACATGGGTTTGACACAATTTATGACTACATCATTCACCTGGAAACTCCATGAAGGAAGAATCTGTTGGTGACTCCATTGTTCTAGGATGTCGAAGGCCATGGAATCCATTTTGGCTCGTAGGTTTGCTCCATTTGATTTCTCTGTTATTCATGGTTTTCCAAATGATGTGCCTACTATGCATGAATGGGAATAATACCTTCCAATATTTAGAGAAAAAGTGGATGATCATCGTGCTCAATATCTCATCAAATTTCATGAATAATGGATCAGTTAGGCAATTTTCATGAAGATGTATTAATGAAAATGTTTATGTACTCCTTGGAAGGAGAGGCGAGACAATGGTACAAAACTCTTCCTATCTCTTGTATTTCATCTCTAAAGGATTTTCCTGTTGCTTTTCAATCATATTATAAGAGGATTTATCCTACCAAGTGCCTCTTAGATGATTGCTGTGAGAAATTTAAATCTCCTAGCGAAAATTTTCAGGAGGGATTTAGTGATGAGATTAGTGAAGAAATTTTGGAATGTTCTCATAATGCTCCTAACAGTCTTGATGGTCATTTTAATGGGTATTCTCATGAAGAATTTTCTGCTGATTATTTTTATGAAGATCAATTATTGATTGAAAATACTTCTATTGGAAGCTATCTTAAAGACCAAACCATTATTAAAGAACAAAAATCTTCATCTTTATCATTAGGAACCTATCAGAGTGCTCCAGTTTATGATGATTACAAGGATGATTTAAAGGAACAATATTTTTCATCAGTACATGCATAGTTTTTCAATCATATATATGAAAATTATGCATCCAATTCTAATGAAGACATTGAAATAGTCCTGCATAATGAAGGTCTTACTGCGCACATTGCTTTTACTGTTGAAATTAATGAAGACAACTTGATACCTTCCGATCCTCTTTATATTCTTGTTTCAAATGTTGTTAAATCATTTCCTACTCAAGAATATACTGTATAGTTTCAAAAGTTGTTTGCTTCCCCTGTTTGTAATAGAATGTGTGATATTCGTGCGTGGTTTCTAGAGGATTTCAATTTTATTACTGGAGAAAAAATTAGACAAGTGGAACACAGTCTTGCAGATAAAATAACATTCATACAACAATTTCCAGTTTAGATGGAATTCTATCATTATCTTCATGATCCAGTGGACATATAACTGGAGACAATTATTTTAGAGGTCTTCAATGTTGTATCATTTAGCCTGTAAACAAATTTCAGTAGTAAGTAGAAGTTACATATTAAAATTCTGCTACAATTTTTTTTATTATTTCTCATTTAACTACAAAGAGGAAGATCAGTTTGTTATTAGAATGATTACATGGCTGCATTGGAAATTCACCTACACATGATCAACATGATTTCAACAGGTTTGTAGAGTAGAATGGTTGAATAAGCTCACATTCGAGCAATTTTTGTTTTTCAATTTGTTGGTATGTTGCAGATCAGTAATAAAGACTCCATAGCCCAATGGATGAAAATGCATTGCTATGGTATTGTTTCAACATTGAATGACATGTTTCATGGATAGAGATGATGAAGGAATGATGGTCTGCGTGTTCTTGATGCCTCACAGGGAGGGCATCATCCCCTATGGAGCCAATGTTAGCACTTAAAATTACATTCACAATACACCTTGCTGCAAGAATGTTGTGGTTCTTGTTGCACATAAAATATCACTTCTTCAAGTGTGATATTAGCAATTGATAAAAAATTCCAATTGTTATTTTTATTATGCAGGTTTATTATTGGGTTTTAGATGTTTAATTATGCCCTCAAGATTTTATAATATTTTTGTAATTTCTTTATTAAAAATATAAAAAATGAAAATTAGGCATTATGTTCAGCAATCCCAATCTCGAAGTCACAAGTATTCACATCAAATACCGAGCACCAAAGATGATATAGCACTAAAAGTTTCATTGTTTTTTTTTTGTCACTGAAGTCAATCTCCACACATGCTCTAAGGATCAAGATCCCAAGACCAAGCATCAAGCCCATTTTTCAATTCATGGGATCGAGCATTATATCACAACTCACCAGTTAGTCATTAAACAATTGACACCAAACCAGATTCCAAGTGACAAGGCGCCAAGGCTACGTGCTCATGCAAATGTCAATTTCCCATTGCCAAAATGTCCAATACAAAGCTACTACATGAGAAATATAAACATTGAACCCTATCCAAGGATGAAGAAAATGCAGATTTCATCAGTTTAATTCGCGCTACAAAAATATTTTTCTTTTGCTGATCCTTTGGTTTGAAAACACTTAAGACATTATAGGAGATTTGTGCATCTAGCTATAAAGGTTCTTTGTCCCAAGCAAAGAGTGTATTGAGAATTGCTATGTTTTCTCGAGTGATGATATAGTTGCAATAAAGAGTGGCTGGAATTAACATGGAATCTCTCATGGCATGTTCAAAAAACATATTGTCATTTGTTGTCTTGTTGGCATATCACATTCAAATACTTAATGTTAGGTGGAATACAAGATGTTTGGCTAGAATACATCCATGCCATCGATCATAAAAAATAATAAAGAATATATGTGGCAACGATCTAAACAGAGGGAGAAGATATTGACACCTTGGTTCATTAAATTTATCCATTCACGTGGTTACTTCAATATAATTGATGTCAAATGCTCAATCTTTTGTTGTTAGTAATCAAGTCAAAGATGGAGAATTCTATAATCAAATAAAGTGGCAGAACACCAGGAAATTTCAACACTTCAAGGCTTTGCAATCATCAATCAATCTTCAATCCCATATTTTCAGGCAACATATCATCTTCATTTAATTCAGATCCAACATATTAAGGCCATTTAGCATTATAAGGTAGCATAGGATATTGTCAAAATATTATCTCCATGTTTCTGGGCAAATCAAATAAACAATCAAGTTTAGATTAATGTGTTTCAACTACAGGTGGTGTCAATTTGAAATATACATTCACATTCCCATATTTTTTGCAATTCCCGTCATATCTCAGGAAGGGAATCTCGGGCCTAATTTTTGACCAAATCGTAAGGAATTTGTTGAAACCGTTCAAAACCCACCTCCCAAATGGATCCATTTACCTTAACTATAAAGGGTTTGCTAAATTTCTCAACGATTTAGGAGAAATATGTGTCTGAGAAGGACACAATTTTCCATAAATTTCCAGTGAAAGAGCACATGGCAACAGGGGAAAGTTTCATCATTGGCAATGAATCTCCATTCGCGAACAGTCAAGTCAATTCCAGATCACAGAGGATACAAAACAAATCCATGATTTCATTGATTCAATTCCATGAACACATCAAATTAAATATTTGTTTGCCACGAATGACACAATTATAGTTTTATCAAAATAATAACCCGTGACAATTGAATATATATCTCAAATTTCCAGGGATTAGATCAACATCCTGAGAATCCTATTTGATTTTTTGGTAGAGCATTCATTTTCATATTCTCTTCTACAAATCATAGATTTGTTTCTGTTGAATGAAATTGGTTCTTAATAGTTGGTATTGTATTGTTTATTTAAAGGACCATTTTTGAATCTAAAAAGGGGGGTCAGTTGTGTGCATAACAAAGATTCTTTTTTCTGATTGTACAATCTAGAACTCATTTCATTTTACAATCAATGATAAAGACTATCTGATGAGAAAACTCTCTCCTATTCTCTCTTATTCTTTATTTTCTTAATTCAAAAACATGTTATCTTTGCAAAGCATTTAATATATATTGTTATGTTGGTAAGACAATGGACATTTTACTGTTTTCTTTCCGATTACAGGATTTGTTCTTGAGTACATTATTCTCTGTTTCTGAATGATATTTAGGATCAATAATCTTCCTATGTGAGTGAACAGATTGAGAACTTTCATATTTATTTCCTCTAATTATTTTATCTACCTGATTAGATTGACTACCATTGATTAAGTAAGTGTGAAAGGAACTTAATTTGCGATCAGAGATTGATGTTGTCCTTATTCATCCACTGCTGGAAACTCAAACCTTTTTCAAAATCCAAAACATACCTATAATAATAAACCATTGCAATAACTTGATGATGCCCTAGCTTTCCCTTTAGCAGTCAAGTGCAACTTTAGGGACTAACAGTCCCTTCTCTTGAACTTGTACAAACTTGGGAGAAAACCCATCAACTTTTCTTAAGAAGAATTCAAGCCAGAAAGCACATCACCATAAAATGAAGAAACCCAACACACATATTGTTGATCCCTTGAGGAATAAACCTCAAAGAAATATAGCACACCACCAAAATATCATCAAAAGGACAACGCACCTGAAAATAGAGCATCTGACAACTAAAAACTGTAACTGGTAAGCGAACTATGCAACTTGCACGAAACAAATGGGAAATGTGCACTTGAAGAGGAGAGCTTGTGAGAGATGTATAAATGAAATGATCAATCCTTTATTTACACACATTGAGTCATCCTTAATTTTCTTGTGGGGCCGACTTCTTCTTTTGTGTTCAATATCTTCTTTAATTACTTTCCGGGGTTCCTTCAATGGTTTGTCTTGCTTCTTGGCATTTCTTCTTTATTAGAAACATTTTCCAAAAGCCTTGTTGATGTATCATCTCCTCATATGCATGTCTAATTAATATAGGGATCTAATGTTGAGTATATCCACCAAGAATCCCCTCATCACAGGGGGGTCTCTTGAGCCTACATATTCAACATTAGACTAGAATTGAAAACAAGTCAAACCTGCCCTATAAAAAATAGATCACTCCATCCTGGATCAGGAAATGTGAGAGAATATTGAGTATTTATCACTCCTCATCAATTCAACATGACTAATAGGATAAACACTGTGCCTGGTCCATTCACCACTAGCCAAATCAACATGGCCCCATGAGTGAATGTATCATTCAGCCTTAGTCAAATTAGCATGACCAATTTGGGAGAATGTATGCTCGATGATACTATCTGGGGAAACATCAACATCCTGGGTCATTCACCACTACCCAAATCAACATGGACCTATGAGTGAATGTATCATCCTCGGTTGGCCAAATCAACACGACCAATCTGAAAGAATGTTTTCCTGATGCTGAAACATCAACAATATAAATCCAAAATCCAAAAGTTCTTTTAATTTCATATCTAACTCGTGTAATTTTAGTGTCTTCATGTACTAACGAGACCTTGCAATAGTTTCCGTTCCTAGTTTAAGTTCAATTGTGGACTTTAATTATTTTTTACATGGTAATCCAAGAAACTTTTCAAGAAATACATATGCAAACTCTAAAAATATTGGATACTATTCAAAATTCACTAAATTCTTCTTCTCATTCATACATGTAACGTACCCAACTCCCAGCTGGATCATGTGACTACTAAAATGACCCAATAAATTTTATGATACCAATTTTAATGCTGAAATTAACATACAACAAGAAATACAAGTTCATTCCGCTGTCCATGTTCTACAAAAACATAAATACGATTGCTCAACTATGGATAGAAATATATATATAACATACGATAGAATTCCACCATATAAACATGTATTTAAATGCATCATTCTTATCACAACAATCGACATTAACCAAGCTAAATCAGAGTAGACACACAACAAATATATATATATATATATATATCAACATTTAACACAATTAAACACAACAAATGTAGTTATTAACTTATAAAATATAAAAACCACTCCAGAGGACAGACGTTCCTCCAAACCGTATCCTTGATGTTCAAGTTCTCAACAACAAGACACCCCCAAGCCGCGGATATGAATCCACAAGAGATGAAGGTCCCTAAGGTTGGCTAATGTCCCCCTTTTAGTTAAATTCCCAGCTAATTAAATTCCACTAACAAACTTCCCCTCAACCTGCACAACCCAAGGGGTGGAATCCCCCTTCACTACTCACAATCCCTCAAGACTTTCCACTCCCCTCTAAGGCTTCCAACATAGGTTGGATATGAATTCTACTTGTTGGGATTTTAGGAATTTTATAGCCGCAACACAAATTCACCCAACAACCAAAATGCATGCTTCTTGGATGAATTTCAAAAAAATCATTGCTCCCAGGCACAAAACCTCTTTATTCCTCGAAATCACAACTCCAAACAGTATCCAAACATGTCCACAACAACTTCCTACAAGGTCCCACACTCACAACTCCATTTCTAGCCATAAATCTCCATTTAAAAACAAATCTCTATGCAAAAATGTGAATGTGTAAAAATTGGTCCCCTACCCATAAAGGTTTCCTCTCTTTCTCTTGCTTGCTTGACTTGAAATCTTCCCCAAGATGATTGTACTCAACCCCTATTCTCTCAATAACTATGGGAAGTGAATTTCACACCAACCCTCTTACATGAATTTAATGATTAGGATCTAGAACACTCAACAACTAATGGAAGGTTCATGGCAAGAATAATTTAGAGAAAAAATAAGAAATGGGTTTTGGTTTAATAGATATGGGTAAATATCCGCCTTGGAATCCTAGCCCTTCTTGTGGATACTTAGACCCTAATCTCTGTCCATGTCCGTCTGCAGCTGGTGATACCTTTTATTCATTATATTTCAATTTACATTGTTTACATATTGGCTCTCAGCCATACATCACGTTTACAATATACATTGCTTGTCTCTCGGCCACATGATCTATTTACAATACACATTGCTAGTTTTGGGTTTGAAAATGGGTATGTTACATTCCCCTCCCCCTACAAAATGCACTGTCCTCAATGATCATAACCATACAATTTACACATTGACATACACAAAAAACCATTACATCAAGATACATGATAATTCCGCAACTTAATGACTCACACAACAATTCCAACCATCAAATCCATTTTTCCCCTCCACCCCTCATTGGTTGGAAAAGAATCTCAGAGTTGTGGCTCCAGGAAGTTCAAATTCCAAAATCAAGTCTTC
This sequence comes from Picea abies, assembly GCA_900067695.1. Taxonomy (NCBI): domain Eukaryota; kingdom Viridiplantae; phylum Streptophyta; class Pinopsida; order Pinales; family Pinaceae; genus Picea; species Picea abies. The sequence goes on from CBVK0101516046.1 coordinate 14,232, forward strand.
ATTCACTTACGTATAAATGTACATTCACTTTTCTTGAAAATTTGCAAAACATTGCGGGTATGCTTCCCACATGGCTTCCTCATGCTCCCATGTAGTGTCTTCAGGACCGTAATAGGTCCAGTGAACCTTTACCAGGCCTATGGATTTGTTCTTGAGAACTTTGATTTTTCGGTCCAGGATGCACACTGGTTCCACCCGAAAATCTCCTTCGTGTTCCACCTAGATCACATTCCAATCAATCACATGATTAAGATCAAACACATACTTGTTTAACAAAGACACATGGAATATGTTATGAATTCTCATGGATGCAGGTAATTCTAGCATGTATCCAACTGGTCCTATCTTTTTTAAGACTTTAAAATACCCACAATATCTTGCTTCCAACTTTTTGAAACTTCCCAATTTCATCAAGCTTCTCTTGGCTTTAAATTTTAAAAACACATGCTCTCCCACTTTGAATTCTCTATTTGTTCTCTTTCTATCAACATAAATCTTTTGTTGATCTTGTGCAACTTTTAAATTCTACCTAATTTTTACCATTTGTTCTTCCATTTCCTTTAACAATTCTGGCCCAATCACAACTTTTTCTATTGGGTTATCCCAACTTACCAGTGTTTCATTTTCTACCATACAATGCTTCAAATGGGCTCATCTTCAAGGATTTCTGATACCCATTTTTGTATGCAAACTCGACTAAATGGATATATTCCTCCCACTTAGAAGCTTGTCTATTACATACATTCTTAACATATCTTCTATTATTCAATTAATTCTTTCTGTCTTCCCATCTGTTTCTGGGTGATATGCTGTACTGAAATTTAAACTTGTCCCAAACTCATTAAACACCCCCCTCAAAAATTGGAAGCGAAATTGGGATCTCGATCCGACACTATTGCCTTAGGCACACCATGTAGCCTATAAATTTCTCTCATGTAAATTTCTGCAACATTGGCTTCCTTGTGAGTTACTTTTACTGGAATGAAATGTGCAACCTTGGTGAGTTTGTCCACCACTACCATGATGGAATCATGTTTCCTTGCTGTCCTAGGAAATTTGGTAATAAAATCCATAGTAAAAACTTCCCATTTTCATTCAGGAATGAGAAATCACTGCAAAAATCCTCCTAGATGTCTATACTTAGCCTTTACCTTCTAACATTCCATTCATTTGGCCAAATAATTAGTGACATATTTCTTCATGCCAGGCCAAAAATATTGGCCTCTTATGGCTGTAATAGTTTTCGGATATCCTGGATGTCCTGCATATGGCACATTATGCATCTCTCTTAGAATCAAATTTCTCAATTCCTAATAATTGGGAACATAAACTCTATTCTGGAATAAGAGGATCCCATCCCCTTCTAGCTTGTAATCCTTATGTTTATGTAGTATATCATTCTTCTATAATATTTCTTTAACTTGCACATAATGATGATCTACACTTACAACCTCTAAAATTCTATCTTTTAAATATGTCTAGTACATACTAATGACTGTAGCATGCATTTTATGCACCCTTCTACTAAGTGTATCAACCGCCTTGTTCTCTTTTCCCTTTATGTGCTTGATATTAAAGTTATAGTCACTAAGAAATTCTATCCATCTAATTTGTCTAGCATTTAATGTTGGATTTTCAAACAAATATTTCAGACCAATATGGTTTGTCCTTAATTCAATTTTTCTACCCATAAGGTAATGCCTGCACATTCTAAAGGCATGTACTCTAAGTCATGTGAGACATAATTTATTTCATGTTCCTTCAATTTTATGGACTCATAAAAAATTACATGTCCATTTTGCATAAGGACTCCACCAAGCCCTTCCTTGCATGCATCTATACACATAACAAAATTCTCATTCGGATATATAACTTTTAAAATAGGTGCACTGGTTAACAAATCGTTAAAGCACTGAAAATTTTCTTCATACTCCACACTCCACTCAAACTTTACTCCTTTATTTTGCAAAGATGTTATTGGGTGTGCAATTTTGGAGAATCCTGCAATGAATCTCCTATAATAACCAGCTAGACCCACAAATGATCTAACGTATGAAATATTCGTTGGCACTGGCCAACTACTGATTTCTTCAACCTTTTATGGATCCACTACAATTTCCTCTTCTGAAACAATGTGACCCAAATAATGGTTTTGCTTTTGATAAAAAGTGCACTTGCACAATTTGGCATACAATTGGTGCTCCCTCAACACTTGTAGCACCATTCTCAAATGCCGCTCATGATCTTGTTTTGTCTTGGAATAGATAGTAATATCTTTCAAGAACACAATTAAAAAATTATCCAGGAAATATTTGAACACCCCATTCATCATACACATAAATGTAGTTGGTGCGTTTGTCAAACCAAAAGGCACCACCACAAATTCATAGCATCCATACCTTGTTCTAAAGGCTGTTTCGCTAGTGTCTTATTCTTTTATTATCACTTGATTATAGCCTGACATCAATTCAATCGTGGAGAAAATATTTTCTCCTTTCGATTGATAAAAAAAATCATCAATCCTTGGAAAAGGGTATTTATTTTTGACTGTAACTTTGTTTAGCTTTTTGAATTCAATACATAACCTCAACGTTCCTGTAGTGTCCCCAAGGCCGAGCCCCGTAGTAAACCATGTTCTGAAAGGAATTGTAATTATGATTTATAGGCTGGTGAGCCGAGTTCTTATAGGCTGGAGGCTTATGTGTTGTTAGGCCAGGGAGCCTAAGTGTTGAAGGCTAGGAGCCTGCTGTTGTATATGTAATCATGTAGAACAATTAATAAAACATAAACACCACCATGTGCAGATCGACCACGATGAATGAGTGAAGGGGGACTGAGCATCCATAGGATGGGCAAGGAATTAGGGGCTGAAGGTGGGAAAAGGGGCTAAGTGTTGAGCTTAGGGGCTAAGCCTAGGGGGCTTAAGCCTGGGAATAATATTTTAATATTATCCCAAAAGACATGTACATTTTATGTTTTATCCTAAGTTTCTGGCAAGGGGAGAACATGAAAGGGAGACGCGTGCTGGTGGAATGCATGCAGTTTCATGGGTGATAAGTGTCAACCCGGACGCATGCAAATAAAACAGCCAGGATGAGCCATGAGAAAGGATTCCCCATTCTACCCGATTGTCTGAACAGTACGGAGCCCAAAGGATTCCCCATTCTACCCGATTGTCTGAACAGTACGGAGCCCGGGGGGGGGGGGATAGTACTACCAACCCGACTCCTGTAGAGAACCTTGGTGCATCCCTGTGATTCGAAAGCCTGTGTCTGGCTCTGAGAAAACTAGTGTGTATATTCCCTGAACGAGAAGCCTGCGTGGATTTGGGGAAAGAGTCTGTGTTTTTTCCGGAAAGTTGGTACACCCCTTCTCTGTTCTAAAATGGGGAGTCTGAATCGACCCCTATGTGGACGACTCGTCATGCATCCTTGAGAATCCATAATGTGAGTCTATTCCGTGTTGCCAAATTGAGAAAACAAAAGTGTCTCGTCCCTGCTAAGCCTGGTTATACTGTTACAGCTGTCTGGAGCTGCCTTGGGTGTTCGTGTTTGGATCCCGTGGATTGTGGTGGATGTGTATTGTTTGATCCTGTGTGGCTTGTTGGCCAGTTTGTACAACACTCTCTCCAGGTGAGAGAGGCGGTTGAAGATTGGAAGAACAGGTTGTTAGACCGGTGAGCGACTCCCTCCAGGTGAGAGAGTGTGCAGAGGAAGGAGAGAACTCCTGGAAGGAACCCTGTAGCTGCCACAGAGCCCGAAGACTTCCGGTTCGACCTGTTCCTGTAACTCAAGGCAAGTGATATTAGCAACCGAAGGACTGTCCAGGTGACAAAGAAGGTGTAAACTCCTGGGGTGGAACAGGCATGTGGGGAATGAGGTCTGTGGGCAGTGAGCGCGTGAGGTTCCTTGGAGAGAATCCCTACCTTGTGGTTGTGTGTTGTTTTCCCTGTAACCTCAGCCTAGCCTAGATTTCCTTGCCTTGGGGTGGAGCTTAGTCCCAGCTCGGGGGTGACCCATTGCTGAGCTGATGAGCAGTGCGGTCTAATTCGTGGAAGGCCTGCACTTGGTTGGTGGAATCTACCATTGTTAGAAGATAAGTATCTGATTATGCTTTAATCATGTTTTGCATGACTGTGCTGCTTATGTTATCATGATTTCCGTTGTGTATATGAATTAGTAGGAAATGCTATTGATTGTTAATTATGGCAGTAACTCATATGAATACTCTGTGTAGAATGTGTTTATTTGTTTAAATGCACGGGATTTATAATACCTGTATGAGTTATGTACCAAGTGCTGTTATAGTCTTCTTTTAATAGCGTTTAAAACTTGGTATCCAGAAAAGGGGCGCTACAGTTCCATATTTCTTTTTGACAAAAATAACTGGTGCACCCCAAGGAGAGACACTTGGGTGTATGTACCATTTCTTTAACAACTCTTCTAGTTTCATTTGAAACTCTTTTAGCTCTGACGTGCTCATTCTGTAGGGAGTGTTAGATACTAGGGAAACTGAAGGAATCAAGTCAATTGAGAAATACATGTCCCTCTTTGGTGGCAATCCTAGTAACTCTTCAAACACATCTTTATACTCTTTCAATACTAGATAATCTTCGAGACTTGGCTCCTTATCCTTCATCACCTCTTCTATATGGGTTGCATATATCCGACACCCTTTTTTAAAACTTATTTTTAGCTACACTACTGAAATATCTTGGACAAATATAGGCCTTGGAATACCTTGCACTGTCCTCAAATTCCCTTCTTCATCCAGACATGTGAAAACCTTGTTATAACAATCTAAAACAACACGATTATTTTCTAGCCAATCCATACCAATGAAGCATTCATAAGACCCCAATGGTATGATGTTGAAATTTTCCTTAGTGTTAGTTCCATTCATATTTATAAGGCATTATTTAACAAACTCATTAATTCTTCTCTTGGTTCTAGTAGCTAGCTGAACTAACCAAGAATTTTCATGCTTACTTTTCTTCAATTTAAATCTTTTAATTAGCTTCGGATCTATATATCTATGACTATCTCCAGAATCAATTAAAATAGCTATGGGATGATTATCAATATTACCTTCCACTTCAATCATGTGGGATTGATACTCTGCTTATCTATTGTCCAAGGATGCATAGATCCTTGGCATGATTTTTCCCAAGTCCTCTACTGTCTCCTCCTTCTCGACGCTATGAAAAATATTCATCTTATCTCCTTGGTGAGGACAATATTTATACATGTGATATCATTCACATCCACAACACTTTATGTGTTGTTGCCTTGGCCTTTTTCCTAAGGAATCTGTCATTTTTTGATCACTTTGAGATGCTTTCCCTTGCTGATATGATTGAGATCTATTTCTTATGAAAGATGGCTTGAAAAATTTCTTCCTTTGATCCATATTTTATTTATTCTTATCATGCCAGGTCCTTTGGAAAGTTGGCTTTCCTTTATTCTTCTATAATAAATACTTGGCCTTTCTTATGGCTTCTTCTAAAGTCCCGGGTTCATCAAACTGAATTTTGTCCTTGTAAAAGGAAAACATTCCACTCAGGAACCTCTGAATTATGACCTTCTCATCTTTGATGAAGCTCATATACCTGAGGACTTCCAAGAACTTTCTCTGATATTCATCCATGTTAATTTTCCCAAGCTTGAGTTCAAATAACTCTTGCATCTTCTTGTAATAATATTTATATGACAAGTACTATTTCTGAAAATATTTCTTGAACTGCTTCCAAGAAATTATTTTCTCATCAAGGTGCTTAACCTGCTTCAGCCGATCCCAACACATAGATGCCTTCCCTTGAAGGTGGTAGGCTGCAAATCTAGATTCTACATTTGATGAGTAGTTATGCAATTAGAAATATTTCTTCATTCCCAACAACCATGCTTTTGCATATTCACCTCTCTTTTTTTCTCCATCGAATGATGGTGGTTTGGTTTTACTCAATTTCCCTTGCAAGCATCTGACCCATGTCTCCTTCTATGATTCCTAACAAGATATATACTTGGGTTTATTTCCTACCTTGAACATGAATATGTTTTTCTTGTCAAGTCCCACGGGTAATGATGATGTTGATGTCTACTAATAATCCTTGATTGTCTAGATCCTCCATGATCATCCCTCCTATCATGAAACCTAGATACCTCCACTTGCTTGGCGCTGACCTCTTTCCTCGTTCCCTAGTTCTTGTTAACTTACTTATGTATCATGTTTAAGATTTGAGGTATCTCTTATTGAGCCTTCATGGTCCTCTCATTATCAACCCTATAGATCTGTGCTTCATTTTGTAGGCTTCTCATAGTTATATGCTCCTACCCGTCTCTTCTTCCATTAGACTCAATTTCAACATTACCCATGCTAACATGCAAAACTCTAACTTATTCTTCATCGTTGTAAGACCCTTAAGCATCCTCCATATCTCTAGTCCTCATGTAGGAACTAAAGTATGGTTTTCAGTATTTCTAATTCTACAAGAATGTGTATGCAATAATTGCTGTTAGAATTAAGCATATTGAAAAATATTTACTAATTAGATTACATGGCATTTTTCATTTCAAATTATGAAGAGTATTAATGCAATATTATAGAATTATATTCCTTAAATTCATTCCTCTCCGAAAATGCTTTCCAACAATTGTACTCATGCCTCATTCTGAGTTATGAGTGAAAAGTTACAACATCCACATGCTGCAATTTTCACTCATTTACTACTACACCAATCTATTTTTTCTCTTTCTGAGAAAATATAACACCAAATTCAAAATAATGGGTTGAAAAATGTATTCTACTCCTTAATACCTTTCTAACAACTATTCGTTTTCTCAAATCCAAGCTCCAAATTGAAAGTTATGGTCCAAAGAAGTTTTGACTATTTTACCTAATTTATCCCTATATGCTACAGGTGTCATCTTTAACTCCCAACACATTTTCAGGTACCCACAACTCGATTCTAACTCCATCGCTATCTTCTATGGATCATAATATTTCCATCAACTCTCTTATTCCCCAAATGGATTTTTTAGCATGGAGTTATGCCTTCCGGAAGTAAATTTGGTGTCGAACTTTTACCCTCACTGTTTTGGGTGTAACTTTCTCATACGAGCTCCATTTTACGAATTGTTTAGCTCGTTGGATAGCTCTCTCCAAGTTATTTTATTTGAGCCACAAAGACATAGTGTACCTTGGTACACTTTGCTGACATGGGTTTTGACTACCTAAAAATGTCGTTTAGGGCCTCAAAATCGGATCGCAAATTAGTGACCTTCAAAAACCACAAAAAATTGCATAAAATTGTTTGTTTTACTGTGTTAACAACCCTTTAAATATTACCCGTTGATCTCAAATCAAGAGAAACAAAAATTTTTGTTCTGAATCTATCGGCCATCAACGATTCACATCCTCCCTTGGGAGCACACAATGTTTTCCCAAAACCGCCGACCCGACTGTCGACCATCGACCCAACTCCCCGATGACTGATTTGTGCACAATTATAAATCAACTGATTTGACCATCGACCATTGAAAATATTCATTGGTGAATGGAACACCTCATTTATTTGGCCGATGCCCGACCATCAACCTATCGACGATTGAAGATCCCCGTTGACTGTAAAAACCACTTCCCCAAATCGGCCGACTTGACTATCGTCCATTGACCACTTCTGTTTGCTGACGTTACAATAACTGATGTGGCATGACACATGGATGTTTTCATGGAATGAAACATAATCACCCATTTCCCTCCATCGACCATAGACTGATTCTCTTGGAAGACCCAAGCACCTTTCCGAATCGACCCATCTATGATTGATGATTTCTCTTGTTCGTTCAAAACATTTCGCTGAATCTGGATGACGCCCGACCATTGATCTTTGGTGATTTTTGTCATTGATTAAAAACACTTTAGTGGATTTGGCCAACCCCCAATCGTTGGTCATTGATGGTTAGATATATTTTATGGCAGTTCAAACTCTTCTCCATTTCGTCCGACCCGACCATCGGTCGTCGACGATTTCTCTTGGTGAACTTTAACACTTAGAAATTTTTTGAATTTTCTCTAATTGATCTAGACCGTCGATCTATCACCAAGGATGATCTCAACCATTGATTGTATCAAGTTTGGCTAACTCAACCAACCCCCATCCATTGACTGTCGACCATTAACATTTTCTCTTGGCAGATTTCCAACACTTCGCCAAACATGCCAATCTAATCAATCGACTGCCGACAGATTCTTTTGCCGAGCCTCACACTTAAAAAAACTTTGATAAAATACCTAGGTGAATCTGGGTCATCGATCTCATCTGTTTCACAATTCCTGAAATGAATCTTAGCCGTCGATATGGAAAACTTTCCAAACTTCAAAATACTTATATTTTTTTAAATTTATTTAAACGAATCTGGGCCGTCGATCTCAAGATCAAAAGCGATCTTGGTCATCGATTCTTTAAACTCTAACAGTTCTGTCGAATTCCATTAAAACATGGAATTCAACATTGCAGGTCAAATTTAACTTCACAATCTGGTCATTTGACACCATTAAAATGTCTTAGACAATTCTGGGAAACCAATCTCGATTTCTCCCATGAAATTAGGGATTTCCACTATGGTTTTACAACATTTTTTTGAATTATCTTTGAACAAAGTATGTAACATTGAATTGATCCAAATTCACACTAGTTCTTGGCCCATACAGGTCCAGTGCTGAACCGATAGCTCTGATACCACTTTGTAACATACCTAACTCCCAGCTGGGTCACGTCACTACTAAAACAAGCCAATAAAATTTGTGATACCAATTTTAATGAAGAAATTAACATACAACAAGAAATACAAGTTCATTCAATTATCCATGTTCTACAAAAACGTAAATATAACTGCTCAACTGTGCATAGCAATAACTATATACCATACAATATCATTCCACCATATAAACATGTATTTAAATGCACCATTATTCTCAAACCAAGCAATATTAACCAAGCAAACTCAGAGTAGATGCACAACAAATATATATATCAACATTTAACATAATTAAACACAAAAAATAAAATACTTATCTTATAAAATGTGCAACCTGCTGCAGAGAAAAGACGTTCTTCCCAACTGTAGCCTTGTTTTTCTAGTTCTCAACAACAAGACACCCCCAACCTGGGGCTATGAATCCACAAGAGATGAAGGTCCCTAAGCCTGGCTAATGTCCCCCTTTCAATAGTTAAACTCTCAGCTAATTCCAGTCCACCAAAAAACTTCCCCTCAACTAGCACAAGCCAATGGATGGAATCTCCCTTCACTGCTCACAGTGCCTAAGGCCTTTCCACTCCCATTTAGGGTTTCCATCACAGGTTGAATAATAATTCTACTTGTTGGGACTTCATGAATTTTACAATTGCAACAAAAAATTTCCCAACATCCAAAACACATGCTTCTTGGACGAATTTCAAACAACTCGTTGCTCCCAGGAACACAACCTATTTACCCCAAAAATTACAACTCCAAACATCAACAAAACATGTCCACAACAACTTCCTACAATCTCCCACACTTAGAACTCCATTGCTGGCCATAAATATCCATGTAAAAACAACTCTCTATGAAAAAACGTGATTGTGTAAAAACTGTTCCCCTACCCATACAAATTTCTTCTCTTTCTCTTGCTTTCTTGACTTGCACTCTTCCCTAAGCTGATTGTACTCATTCCCCATGGTATCAATAACTATGGGAAGCGACTCTCACATCAACCCTCTTACATGAATTCAATGATTGAGATATAGAAAACTCAACAACTAATGGAAGGTTCATGGCAAGGATAATTTAGAGAAAAATAAGAAATTGATTTTGGTTTAATAGATATGGGTAAATATCCCCCTTGGACCCCTACCCCCTCTTGTGGATACTTATCCCCCAATATCCATTCATGTCCGTCTATAGTTGGCGATGCATTTTATTCCTTATGTTTCAATTTACATCGTTTACATATTGGCTCTCGGCCATACATCACATTTACAATATACATTGCTTGGCTCTCGGCCACATGCTCTATTTACAATACACATCGCTAGTTTGGGGTTTGAAAATGGGGATGTTACAATACATATTATCACACATAATTTACATCCTTTCCTCATACTCCTCTTAAGTGGTAATGATGAAATGAAACTTAGTAAGACTTTGTTCTTCTTGAGTAAAGTTAATTTATGATATCTGTAATATACAAAGTAAATCTTCTTACTCTTATAATCTAACACTACTTCATGGTTCTCTAACTGATCCATTATTATCATTATGTCATAATATTCTAAAACAATTACATATCAAGATACCCGGGCTACAAACACATTTAGATCATTCTCATAGTCTTTAACTAAAAAGCATACCTATGTTTCTTTCCTTAAGCCATATCTACTTGATTAAAATCTCTCTGATATATTTATTCTATTTTTAATCTAGGAAATGTAGTATGATAAATAAAGTTTTCAATTTCTCCTAGACCTATTAATATTGAAAAACTAAGGTTGTTAAACTTACATGATGCCTCCAACACTGTACACTAATGTTTGGACTGAAAATTGTTCACAACTGTATGAATTCTATGGGATTTACCCAGATCACCAACTTTTCTTTGACTCTACTCTTTTCTAACTCTAGTCTGTGCTCTAGAAAAATCCCTCTGGAAATGTGGTTCTCCAAATATCGAAGGCCCCTTCTTATGAGTTTGACTCTAATTACCGGCCTGTGAAAAGGTGGATATGTTTCTCTTTGGTGTGGGTCGAGTCTACTACATAAATGGTTAGTATGGTGGTATTTGGCTTAGGGCTACCTATCAACCATCCCTATGTACTCATAGATGGTCCCCTCAGTACATCTATGTGTACTGTCATAGGTCTCACTATACTCACTACCAATGGTGCTAGTCTTTGTACTCCTGACCCTGAAGTTCTCGATGGTCTATACTGTCCATCAACAAAAAATTCTTCATTGGCTATAATAACCCTCTGAAATTCCTCATGTAAGGAACAAGGCATCAATATTGTCACCTTAACTCTAATATTATAATTTAATCCATATACAAACTTGTTGACTCATAATTTTTCAATACTCAAATGCGGAGCATACCTCAACAATTCCATATACCTTACCTCATACTTAGGCACTAATTTGTTTCCTCGTCTTAGTGAATTAAATTCATTCAATTTTATTTCAATGAATTCTTTAGAAAGATAACATTTCTAAAAACACTTGAACAACTCCCATGAAACCTCAAATAAATCCATCCTATTCTTGAACATGCTCTTCTCCCCTTGGAGGAGAATGCAAAGGTGTAGGTTTTGGTGGAGGATGCATGCCTCGACCTCTATGCATCTACCTCTCCTCTTTTTTCTATCAATATTCAATTAACATAAGAAGAAAATTTCAAATTCAATTAGTTAAACTTTTATAAATTAAACTATAAATAAAATTCAATGTACACAATTTAGTAATGGGTCCAATGCCTTAGTGTACCAAATCCTACTTTTATACCACATGTAATACCCTTAATAGTGTTTTCCTCTTCTTTATACTATTGCATACAAGTGAAATTCAACTTTAAGTTATTTTTAAATAATTTTTTCATCAATCTCTGAAATTGTTTAAGTTGTGTTATTATACATGAAACAAACAATCTCTTGATGAAGGTTACATTATAGTTACTCATTATGATACCTCCACAACTATATATTCTTTTAATGTGTTGCAAGTAATATGTAGTGATTTAATTCCTCTCTATATTATGTAGTGATACATTACTTTTTTTTCAACTAGAAATGAATTTGTATTACATATAAATAAAAAACCTTACTGTGCCAAAGTTAACAATGATTACAATCCTTGTATTTTTCACGGGGATTCACCTTGTTGACCAATATCTTATAATGTTCATTCATAAAGGGCATTTTTTAATTGTGAAAAAATGAGTCAATATATTGTAGGTATTGGGGGGTGAGTGGAGTACATGGGGTTTATAGGTATTGCAGGGTATAAAAAGGGGTATGTGGTAAAAAATAGGGATATCTAGTAAAAATAGGGAGTTTTATTATTGGAAAGATGTATTGGGAGGAGGGTTCAAAAAAAATATTTTGGGAGATGTTTACCAATATCTAGTGAAATTAGAGGTATTTTTTAAAAGACCATTAACACACGTGCTATGTCACAAGTTCACTGAGTGGAGACCATGTTGTATTTTTTGGACTTCCTCAAAACATAGCATTTATCAATAGTAACATCTACCGAGAGTAGGGGACTTAATTAACCAAAATGTAGAACTCACCCTTCAGTGAACATAAATTCATTCAGGTTTTGCTGAGAGTCAGATAAGATTCTTGATTCTACTTCTTTCTCTCTATGTTGTTTATTTGATCTCCTGCCTCTCACTAATGGAGGAGAACTCACTAATGGAGGAGAAGGGCACAAATCCTTTTTTAGAACTTTTGCAAAGGAAGGATATTTATATGCTTTAGGATTCTCCTTGTTAGTCATTGAGATGTTCCAAGATGTTAATGGAACTATGCCAAGGAACCTTGGAGCTAAAGCACATATTTTATTTTAAAGCTATATTTGTAACGATATTCATGTGCTGCTTTATAAATGCTCACAACCCTAAAAATATTTCAGACGACCTAGAGGAATTTTCCGATTGTGTATCAGACATTTAATGTTTTAAAATTGGTGGATGGATGCATTTGTAAAGAAAACAACATGACACATACAAGGTATTCCTATGAATAAATCTTGCACTCCTTTAAAGAAGAAATCATTTTTGAGCAAATTAGAATTCAAAAGTTTAACATAGTGTATCTGAGTTTATGATAAACATAAACATAAAATCGATGAATGCTTGATACATTCAAATGATATCAAAATATTACTCATACAATCAACTATCCTAAACAAAATGGTAGGAAATTGGTCATAAAACATGAAATCAATTCCAATCCCATTAAACACACTTTACATTTTCAATGAATATGGTGCGGTGCCAATCTACTGTTTGAAGCTTCTATGGATAAAAATTAAAATACATTTGTCAAAAGGGGAGACATGGCTTCACAAGAATTATATTAGAGTGGAGGATAATACATGGATGTGTTACAGACTGATACAAGAAAGGTACATGAATCTCTATTTCAGCTGTGTTGATCTTGCAACCATAAAAACAAGAAACTCTTTAATCCTCACAGTGCTGACTCCTACACAATGTGCCTTATTTATCCTTTATATATGCCAGTGTATGTGAAACATATTCTTGAAACTACTTACCACTTCTTTATTCTTTAAACCACTTCTTATTTCTTGAAGGTTTTTTTTCCTAATAAAAATTATTTTACATGAAGAATTACAAAATTTTACATGAAGAATTACTGACAAAATTTATCCTTATGAGGCTAGGCCCCTGCCACTTGTTTCTCCTTATCTAGGAATCAATATCTTAACAAGTTGGAATATATTCTTCCACACTTTTCCCATTGGATATTCCTGTTTCTTCAGGTTCCTCCCTACCTCATCCAAATTGGTGTGTCTTTCATATGATGACCAAGGGAGATTTTTGAAGATAATATTTGAATTGTGTAATAGCTCAAAATCACTAGCCAACATGTCCATTACATATTTCCCCTCAAGGGTTCCCTCAAGCTATTCAAACCCGCTGTCATCGTCTAACAATTTTTTATAGTTCTTTTGTGAATACAAGTCTCCATTTCCATCCCAAAAAGAGGGAAGCCCATGCCTGATAAAATCGTTGAAAAATTTCTTAAAGGAGGAAATCTCCCTTGTAATCCCATGGGCCTTATTTTCAACATTATGCATCCGTCTATTCTTTTCAGGTACCCTTTTGGAATCGATGACAATGCTGGTCCTATCAGTCACATTGGAGCTCCTCCTCAGACTTGCTGTTTAAGAACCTTATGATGTCATTAGTTAGCTTTGGCTTATTCTCTAACTCAAGTGTTATTCTCTTTATGTCCTTAAAAATAGTAGTGTCAATTTGATCTTGGATCAAAGAGAAATGAGACCCATTATTGAACTCTTTTAGATCTTATGTTTGGCTCCTTTTAAAGATGGCTTTCTTGTCACCTTCATTTTCACAGGAGATAATTCTTGCTGAGCTTTCTCTTTGGCAGTTTTGATTCCATTTAGGAGTACTTCTCTACTCTTCATTTTGTTGAAAACATAATCTGTTAAAGGTTAATTGGAGAAGGAATATGAAAGGTCACCAGACACAAACCATCATTGAGAGTCCATGAAACGTCTTGGGATATGCAAGCATCAAACATCATTGTATTTAATATTGATTAATAATATGGATCTCATGCTTTATTTTATGTGTGTTCTAATAGTGGTATCAGAGCCTATAGTTTTCTTAGGCCTAGAATATGCTATGTACATAGAAGAAACGCCTCTAACCTAGCCTGCTAGTCTGCCCTGGGAATTATATTTTCTGTCCCATGCTCAAAAACCTAACCCTAATCTGAAAGACTGTTGCTCTCTCTTCAAGTCTCTCCTGTGTGTACAAACTCCCCCCTTTGGCGTCAGATATATCAAGAAACGAAACACATTTCTTCCTCATCTCTTCCTGCCATTACTGAAACCGACATCCTCTGAGTTACTCTGCCAACCTTCCAAGTCTATCCTGGGAGAACCTTCATGGTCGTTTACACATGACGATTAGGGTTTACACACGAAATTGGAGATGAGGGGTTTTATCTCACATGAAACTATTGGTCTATCAGCTCGGCACGCCGCACCACGACTCCTCAGAACCGTAATCTGTTCATCAAAATTTTCTTGAGATTCCAAGGCAAATCGATGATAGAGTGATCCCTATGTACACAGTTCGGTGCATTTTCCATCTAATTAACTTGACCCATGCAAAGTTTGTTAATACGAAGATGCCTGAGAATATACGGTTTCAGGAGAAGTGGCGTGCAAGCCCAAAAATAAATCGTAATACATGAAAGACAACTTCTGTAATAGAAAGAGAAAGTGGAACTTGTAAACTGAAATCCCGGCATGCTGAAAGAAGTCACCCTGAATCTTCTTGACGACGGGGTTCTGTCGATGACACTGTGGTAGAGGGAGAGGACGATTCTGTTCAATGCGTTGAAATTCTCGGTCGCCACTTCAACCTCATTCAATTCATACTGAAGCAACGTTTTCCATCGCTGGCTATCGACTTCGTCGTTTCCCGCATTCCATTGTATTCCTGGGATCCGAGATCGATTGCCCTTTTTTTTCCTTCTTCTCTAGAAGAGAACACAACACATTTTCTCCCTTGCCTGGGAAATATGGAAATGAAGGATCTGTGCGGTAAGTTTCTCAGTTTGTCTACCTCCCATTTACAAAGAAACAATTGAGTATAAGCCTTATAGTCAATTGAGTTATCAAGGGAGTAACTATAAAGGTAATAAGCCTTACAAAGAAACAATTGAGTTATAAGGGAGTAACTATAAAGGTATAAAGGTAATAAGCCTTACAAAGAAACAATTGAGTTATCAAGGGAGTAACTATAAAGGTAATAAGTCTTATAATCAATCTCGGAATAAGAAAAATGAATCAATTACAGTTTATAATAAAAATACACTCCAAAGAGAACTTTTTAAATGATGGGAGTGTGGTGACCCACATTATTACAAGGATTGCCTACTTAGGAAGAAAAACAACACCAACTTGCATAATGTTCGTGAATCCTCTACAGTTGATGAAATAGGAAGCAACATTCCAAAAATCAGCGCAACATTGGAAAATAGACAAGAAGATCATCAAACTTCTATGGTGGAAGTAGAAGGTATGCTAAATAATGAACCAATCTCTATTTTGATTGACCCTCGTGCTCGTTTAAGTTATATTTCACCTAAAGTTGTGAAGTTTTGTAAACTATAGAAAAACAAGTTTGAAAAATTATGATTAGTTAAACTTGTTACAAGTACAAAAAGAAAAGTAACTAAATTTGTTGGCAAGTGTGAATTCCTTATGAATGATTTCAAAACCTATGCTGATTTGAATGTTTTTCTTTTGGGGTATTATGACTTGTTGATTTGTATGAATTGGTTAGAAGAACATAGAGTGATACTAAACTCTTATAACAAGACATTTTTATGCACATATGATACTGGTAATGTTGTTAATATTAAGGGAATACCTAAAATAATTTTTGTTCGGGAAATATCAACATTACAAATGACAAAATGTGTGCATTAAGGTTGTAAATTATATGTTGTACATGTAATAGATAAGAGGGAGGAAAATAAAAAAATCAATATATCAGAGTTTCCTGTTTTAAATGAATTCAAAGACATATTCCCGGAACAAATTCTAGGATTACCTCCACAAAGAGATATAGATTTTACTATAAATCTAGTACCTCGTGCGGTCTCTAAGGCTCCTTATAGGATGAACATCTTAGAGCTGAATGAACTAAAGATACAATTACAAGAATTAATAGATAAAAAGTATATCCGACTCCAAGATTGTGCATTGATTATAGATAACTAAATAAAATGACTATTAAAAAAATATCCTTTACCTCACATTATTTTCGATAGTAAGAGGAGTGATGATATTTTCTAAAATTGATTTACATTCTGGATATCATCAAGTTAGGATAAAATATGGAGATATTCATAAAACGACTTTTAGAACGAGGTATGACCACTACGAGCTTGTAGTAATACCTTTTGGTTTAACAAATGCTCCAGCCTCGTTCATGTGTTTAATGAATAATATTTTAAGTAAATATTTGGACAAATTTTTTATTGTTTTTATAGATGATATATTAGTATATTCAAAAAATGAACAAGAACATGAAGAACATTTAAGGATAATTCTACAAGTGTTAAGAGAACACAGATTATATGCTAAGCTAAGAAAATGTGAATTTTATAAAGATAAAATATAGTATTTGGGACATGTTATTTCTAAAGAAGGAATTTATGTTGATCCAGAAAAAATTAAAGCTATAATGGAATGTCCTGTTCCCAGACATTACTGATATAATATCTTTTATGGGAATTACTAGCTATTACCGGAGATTTATTGAAGGCTTTTCAAATATTGTGTATCCTATAAACTCATTACAGAGGAAGGGAATACAATTTAGTTGCATAGAAAAATGTCAAGAAAGTTTTAATAAACTAAAACACTTTCTAACTACTACTCCTATACTAAAAATTGCAGATCCATATAAAGATTTTGTTGTATGTAAGGATGCTTGCAAAGAAGGTTTAGGAAGGGTTTTGATGCAAGAAAATTATGTAGTAGATTATGAATCTAGAAATTTTAAAGAACACAAAAAAATTACGCTACTCATGGTTTCGAGCTAGCTGCTATAATACATGCTCGTAAGATGTGGCGACACTATATTATAGGAAGAATATTTTTGCTGATTTAGTCTACATGACTGCAAGTAGTAGTTATGAGACATATTTGGAAAATAAAATCATGACCACTGTGAAAAAGATAAAAAATATACATTTTAAAACAAAAAATAATGGAAGGCGACGAAAAAAATGAAGAAACAAATTTCAGAATAAGAAGATATGGATTACTAATGTATAACAACATATTATACATACCTGGTTCAAATGTAATAAATTTATTAATATTGAACGAAATGCATAAAAAACCATATTACACATTAGGTACAGAAAATGATTACTATGCTAAGAGAGGAATTCTAATTGCCAAACATTAAAAGTGAAGTAGCAAAATATTTGGCAAGATGCATGGAATGTGAGCATGTAAAAGTTGAGCACAAGAACCCAACAAGCTTACTACAACCTCTACCTATTCCAGAATGGAAATGGCAGGTTATTAATATGGATTTTATATCGGGCTTACCTAAAAATAGTAAAATGAATGATTCTATTATGGTTGTTGTTGTTGATAAGTTAAGCAAGGAAACACATTTTGTTCCTATTAAATCCACTTATAAAGCTATAAATATTGTTGATTTTTTTGTGAAAGAAATTTTCAGATTACATGGTGTACCTAAAGTTGTAATTTCCGATAGAGATGCTAAGTTTACATGTACCTTGTGGAAAGATTTGTTTAAGGGTTTGGATACCCAATTACACTTTAGTATTGCTTATCTTCCACAAACATACGAGAACACTGAAAGGGTAAACCAAGTTTTAGAAGATATGATGAGAATGTATGTAATGGATAAGCCTAGTAAATGGGAAGAGTATTTACATCTTGTTGAATTTGCTTATAACAATCATTTTCAGGCTTCGACGAAATTAATTTCTTTTGAAATACTTTATGGAAGAAAATGTAACACTCCAATTACTTGGAGTATTCCGGTGGAATGATTAATGTTAGGTCCTGATATGTTAAAAGATATGGAACTAATGGTGAAACATGTACAACATAACTTGAAGGTGGCACAAGACCGACAAAAAAGTTACGCAGATTTAAAAAGAAATCCAAGAGAGTTCCAAGTTGGGGATCATGTTTATGTAAAAGTAAAACCTAGGAAAAGTTATTTGAAGATGGGAAATTGTACTAAGTTAGCTCCAAGATATTGATCAGGGGATCAAATTTTGCTCAAAAATTAAAAGTGCTCGGAATCGCTTCAAACCGGACGAGAGCATAGGTCTCGTCGTTGCAAACCCAACGCAACTTGTTTCGTCTCAAACGGACGTCGGGAGCGAGAGATATTGCAATCTGTTCGAAATGTCAAACATGTAAAAAAAAAGGACGCTGACTGTACAATCCGTACAATCCATACAAGCTGATGTGGCAGGGATGTACGACCGTACGATGACATGGTAGAGGTGATGTGGCAATCATTTATTGGCTGACAATTGGTCGAATTGGGAGGCGACATGTGGCATTGTTTAGTCAAGTGATTGGGTGCCACATGGCCCAGTCATGGGCTGCCACGTGGCACCCCAGTATTAGCTATTGTTTTGTTTGTCAAAATATATTGGAGTCCGTGGGGTTCGACCCCGGACCTCCCCACCGCATAGTGCCTTCACAAAGTCTGTCCGACCAACGGACTATCGTTTATGCCTTGTTATATATATGTTCCGAATTATATTTAAAATGGAATGTTTGTGTGGTTTGGGCCGCGACTGGGCCGGGGCTTAGCCCCAGCCCTTGGTCGCGCGCTTTTTCATATATGACCCATGGCTATATTTTATGGTGTGCGCGTGCGCGTTGCATATATGGTTCAAAACAGTTGTGTAACCAAAAAAACTTCCCGCCATGTGTTACTTTATTATTCGCCTATGGGACAGAGCCCCATTTTGAAACGCGCGAGGTCACATGGACCCATATGCCCAACGGCTTGACGGTTGGGGGTTTTAGTTCCGCTAACTGTTCGACGGTTTGCACCGTTTTGCGGTTGTGCACGTGTGCTGGGTTTTCACGCTTTAAATTGCATGTGTGCTAGGTTCATGGAACAAGGGTGCGTTTTGTAGATGCAGAGACAACAAGCTTGAAGGGGGGACTTCCAAGAGGTCTAACTTCTTCGTTTTTCGACTGATTGAGGTGCCGAAAAAGCCCAGCTAGGGGTTTTTGGACGCTCTGAAGCCATTGGAGAAGTCGGTTGGTCAGTTTGAGCATTGTAAGGTATGTTTTTGAGAAATTAATAATAATGATCCATTGGAAGCTGGACCAGGAGATGTAGCCCAAGAGAGGGGTGAACTCCTTTATCAATTGCTGTGTTTATGTGATTATGTTCATTGATTATGCTGCTGTCTATTTGTATCTTGCATGAGTAATCCTTTAATTAATGTGTTGCAAAGTTGATCCATTTGCTTTTAACACATAACATTTACTTGCAAAATAATTTCAAGATTTCAAGTCTTCTTCATTTTTAGATCAAGTTGGTATCATAGCACTGGTTTTTGAAGACTTGATTGTTTGCAAGTGTTTTGTTTCTGATGCTCACAAGGTTGAAACTCACAAGAGGAGAAGGTCAACTTGTGGAGCCAAGTTCTCATCCGACAAGGAGGAAGCATATACCATCACCACAAGTTTCAGGGAGGCATTCACCAAGTATGGCTCATGAAGAAAGTCATGAACGTGTTCCTGCAGAAGATGAAGATCTCAGAAAGGCTGTCATAGAGATGAGAGAGATGATGAAGATCTTGATGGAAAGGAACATATTGTCGCAAGGTGAAGGCTCCAACTCTTCAAGGCATAAGGGAAGCAGTGGTGAAAAAACTCCAAATGGAAATGGAGGGAATGGTGCTTCTCCACCACCCTCTCCTCCATCTTCTTCTTCTTCTTCTACCAGTTCAAGACCTCTTCCGAATTCTCCAAGGGGACATGGTAAAAATCCTTCGCAAATTCCTTCATTAAAGCTTGATATAAAATTTGAATTGCCAATATACAATGGAGAAGTTAATGCTGAGAAGTTAGATAATTGGATATGCCAAATTGAGGTATATTGTAGAATACAAAAAATTCAAGATGATGAAACCAAAATTCAGCGTGCTTCGTTAAGATTGGATAGTGCAACACTTATTTGGTGGGAATCCAAGACTCAGGAGGATATGAAAAAGCATGGTAAAATTTTGATTTCTTGGAATGATTTCATTGTTGCAATTAAAAAACAATTTTATCCATTGGCATATAAACAAAAGGCAACTATGGAATGGAAAAACTTTAGACAAGCTAAAGGACAGAGTGTGCAAAGCATTACTCAGGAATTTAGGAGAAGAGATTTGGTTTTGGGAGTGGATTTGTCTTCTCAGGAAACTTTGCTCAAATATATTGGAGCTTTACATAGTTATTTGAGACATACTATACTCATGTTTAATCCTTCGAATCTAGATGAAGTTTATGTACATGCTACTCATTTGGAAGCAAGAGGAAGGAACGACACTCATGAGGGTAACAAGAAGACGTTCAACCATGGAGACAAGGGAAAGAAGAAGTTCAAGGGCAATGGCAGAAAGAATGTCGTTGTTAAGAAAGAGGGAGAAAAATTCACATGTAAACATTGTTCAAAAGATAGCCATGATGAAGACCATTGTTGGAAGCTTCATCCTGAAAGAAGACCCAAAAAGTTTGGCAACAACAACAAAGGGAAGTCAAAGACTGCTGCAACTGTTCAACATGATTTAGGTTCGGATTCAGGTGATGAAACGAAGATCACAGCCATGGGTTATCAAGGTAATGGTTCTATTGCAAGCACTAGTTCTTCAAGTAACAATAATGTCAATGTAACTCAACAAGAGAAAGCGAGAATTGAAATTTTTCACATAAGGGTTGTTTCAAAGCATACTAAGATAGACACTTTATTTGATACTGGATCTCAAGCAAACCTTATTTCTGAAGAAACTGTTAAGAAACTTAAGTTGGAAACAATTCCACATACTAAGCCATACCCTCTTGGTTGGATATGTGATAATGCTAAGTTACAAGTAACAAGAAGGTGTAAACTTAGGTTTGCTATCACTGCAAATTTCGTTGATGAGGTAGAGCTTGATGTTATTCCGTTGGATATCTGTGGTATTGTGTTGGGAAGCCCGTATTTGTACGATAGGAAAGCTATTTTTCATTGTCATGAGAATAAGTATCATTTGTTTAAAGATGGGGTTGAGTACATTGTTAGAGCCCACACAAAGAAGATGAATTTATCACTTATAAATGCGGGACAAATGAAGAGATTAGTTAATGCTAGTAAGAATTTTGTTCTCTTACTGATCAAACCTAAAGATGATGTTGAAGACGAAGCATTTCAAGGTTGTGATACAAAGTTAAAATCCGATCTATTTGAAGTTATTAATCAGTATGATGAAATGTTTAAAGAACCTAAGGGGTTACCTCCGAAAAGGGGAATCCAACATGAAATTCAGTTGCAACAAGATTGTCCTCTTCCAAACATTGGTATGTATAGAATGTCAGTTATGGAAAATGCTGAGATTAAAAAACAAATTCAGGAGTTGCTTGACAAAGGGGTTATTGTACCAAGTTCATCGCCATGTGGATCTCCAATTGTGTTAGTTCCAAAGAAAGATGGTACGTGGCGTATGTGTGTTGATTTCAGGGCTTTGAACAAAATTACAGTTAAGAATCATTATTCTCTTCCTAGAATTGATGATTTGCTTGATCAATTAAAAGATGCCAAATATTTCACTAAGTTAGATTTGAGAAGCGGATATCATCAGATCCGGATTGCCGAGGGAGACACATGGAAGACAACTTTTAAGACTAAGCAAGGTTTGTTTGA
>CBVK0101516047.1:0-11684 GCA_900067695.1 Picea abies
TTACATCTGAATATATTGTTCTACCTATGTGAGGGTTAGGTCCCTAACATATTATATATCAATTGCCTCATGATTTTTTCAAGTACCTCTAAAAAAACAACTTCTCTCTAAAAAATTGTTTTGATAACACACTTTTTAGTCTTCTTGCAATGACTTTTGAAATAATTTTGTAGATACAATTGTATAAGGATATTGGCCTAAATTTTTCAAAGGATGTCAAATTATCCTCTTTAGAGATCAATGTTATAAAGGTAGTGTTATAGACTCCAAGCATTTTGCATGTGTTTCTGGTGGCCTCCACCACCCTTCTTAAATCTTCTTATATGAAATACTAATATCCTAAAAAAAATTCTATAGAAATGTTATTTGGCCTTGGACTTTTATCCCTTTGAAAGCTTTGTAAATTTTGTTGCAGTTCATCTTTCCCCACCTCTTTCATCAATTCCAGATTTTCTTCATGATTGAAAAAATTGGGAAATGAGTTGGAAATACTTATTACCTCAACAATTGTATCATGAGAGCCATCTTTGAAAAAGTTTGAGAAATAACCGACTCCTTCATCTACAATATCTTTAAATTGTTTTGTCTTTGTGTCGTTCCCTTTGTCAATTTTCCAAACAAAGTTAATATTTTTCCTATTTTTTTCACTTGCTTGTAGCCATATGACCCTACTCTTAATCCTCCATTGTTTCTCTTTCTCCAGTAAGATGTTCCTTTTTTTCTTCTTCTGAGATCTTCATCTCTTGCTTCTGAGCCTCATTCAAATAGCCAAATCCCTCACTGTTATAAAGTGTCTCCAATCCTTCTTCCACTTTTTTGAGAATATTGTCATCATTCTATCTTTTATCCTTTTCCCATTGGGATACTATCTTATTTGTCTCTCTCAGATTTTATTGAAATTTAATAGATGTAGACTCTCTTAAGTGTTCATCATAGGGCTTCCAACTATGTTAATTTTGTTTACAAACTCCTCCTTCTTCAACCATTTCGGGTTCTGTTTGAAAGTGTTGGTCGGTTTCTCCTGAGCAAGAGCTACTTCTAGTACAACTGGATTTTGGCTAGACTCCCCTGTCGAGGAGACCCACTATTTTACCCAAATAACTTCATCCAAAAATCCATTCAGTTTTATTAAATAATATATTACATAAATAATTTAAAAATAAAAGATAACATTTTCATTAACCTTTATTTAAATCAATTTAATTTATTAAACACGTGTTAAATATTTTTGATAACTTAAAAAATCAATTATAAAATATTAAACACATTTATTCATACATACTAGCTCTGCATATTAACCAACTTGGATTGTTTATATCATTGATTCCAACCAAACATTCAATGCACTTAAAAATTTCTTTAACACAAAAAAACACTCGCATATTTATCAAGTATAACCAACACACTTATATTAAAAAAACTATTTAATACAAACAACATATTTATCAAATATAACCAACACACTTATAACATCCACATCCACATCATTGTGAAGTAGAACCAAAATCACAAAATAACAAACTTTTAAATTAACTACAATGTTCATCACAACCTTAATGTGTATTTGCAAGGCTCAATTAAATTCATAAGTTTAATGACAACATCACCTTGGCACTTATTTCAATAAGCAACATAAGATGTTTGTCATCTATCTAAATTTTCAATGAGAAGTAATTTTGTGCGTTCCATATTTATTTTCCACAAATAAGTCTTGAAATCACATGAACTATCATTTTGAGATTCAATGCTAAATCATGATAATCAACCTTAAAAATATTACTCTATGGGAAAATTAATGATAGTTGAGATTCAAAGTTAAAGAATGAAAATAAACAAATTTAAAAGTATTAATCTATGGTAAATTGGAAAATTTATTTAGTGCTTGTAAAAAATGTAAAGTCCAAATATTTTTTCCTATATTTAAATGTAGATGTGAAATCCATACCCCTAAGAACAACTTTATAAAAAACTTACTAATAATAAGAATTATTTTCATGATTCAATATGCATGATGTTATCACTATAAAATTGGAGGAACAAATATTTTGTTAGGTTTAACTATAATAATTTTAATCTTGTCAAAATTTGAAAAACGTAATAAAAATATTTAGGAATAAATTTTAAAAATATAATTTAATCCAAAAAAAAATGATTTAAAATTGAATGATAGTAGAGTATCATTGATTAAATTATTTAATCAAGTTTGTAAACATGTTTAATCAATATATTGTATCTTCTTACACAACAAAGAATTCACCTTGAAAGATTGTTAAATATTATGTAATGATATTAAATGATTACTGTGGGAAAATGGCATTAAATGATAATAACTAGAGTTAAACATTGCATGGCATCTTAAATTTAAATGAGTGATACATGTTAAATTTGATTTAAAAGTAGAAAAATCATTAACATACATAATACATTTTATAAATCAAACAACATCAATATCAACATGATATGAAAAGACATGATATACATGAATGATAATATAAAAATCAATATATATGTCAGATATACATCTCAAATATGTCAAATATGGCATCTCAAATTTTAATGAGTGATATAACTCAAATTTAATTTAAAAATGGAAAAATCATTAATAATATAAATCATTAACATAGATGCAATACATTTTATAAATATCATAACATCAAAATCAACGTGATATGAAAAGGCACAATATATATTAATGATAATACCAAAATCAATATATATGTTAAATATAAATCTCAAGTCAAATATACACATAAAATATGCATTGTAGCAATCAAATATATGCATTTCAACAACTATTATAAGTTAGGCCTACCACCAGAGCTAGAGGTACATGTGCCTCCACCACTAGAGCCAAAGGCATTAGTACCTTTGCCACCATAATCATTTCCATCGACATCTTCACCAAATAATAATGTATAATGTAGTAGCTAATATCTCTGTTGTTCCTGAGATTGATTCTAAGGCTCAAAGAATAATGTCAGGCATCAAAATATTTAAAATGAAGTATTTTTATAAGCGCTTTTTCTACCTTCATTTTTCTGAGAAATAATCTTTAAATGAAATTAATGATAAGATAGTACAAAGGTTGTATCTCGTTATCTGAGTCACAATTATAATGTCAAATGGTGTAGAAAAGATTCACAAAACTGTTAAAACAAAGTTAGGTATCAATTATAGGTAAGTTTCACCTTGTTTGCAGTAGAAGAAAAGTAGAAGATGCACCCTTGATAGGAGATAAAAATGCAGTCATTCACATAGGTCACAAGTCTTGTTTTACTCACAGTAATAACATAGGAAAAGTTGTTACTGAATGAACTTCTGATATATGATGATCACAGTAGATGTAATACTAAATTATAATCATTCACTCTTCAAGAATTACATAAAGAAATTTAGAGAGATGGAAACACAGAGGAAACACATAACTCAAATTGAACAAAACTTAGATTCTCTGTCTGCACTTGTATTAATATTCAAAAAAGTTTTATCTTTTACATTCGGCAAGAAGAAGCCCCGAATAGATCTAAAATATATCTATTTATACAAAAAATGTTTCAACTGAAAAACCCTTGGGCTTCCCACAATATCTGCCTGAAAGTAGAATACAATACGAATCAAATAACAACATGCAACTATCATTGAGTTTTGATTTGATGTGTTGATGCTTCATCTGTCCCTTCATTTGCTCGCAGATGCATTCGTTTTCCTTTTTTCTTTTAACTGGGTACACATGTCCATTAAGGCCACCACAATCATTGGCTTATTGTCTTCGCCATCTGATTTCGTTGCCATCTATCCCTTCGAATATGTTTACTAGGATAAAGAATTGCAGTTGGACAGGTGTTGAGTCAGGGTTCCAACGGTCCAAACCAGTTTAGCGTTTTGCTAGATTCTGAAATCTGATCCATCAAGCTTCCTTGAAACTTTTCGTGGCACCATAATCCTCAAGGAAATAAAATTATCCGACCTGTAACAAGAGAAGTTTGTAATCTCTTCACTGAATAAAAAACTGTTAATTGCAAATGGTAAAATAACTTTGAAATCCGAAGAGCTTTATTCACAAAGTCTATCGGTCTTCGTATAGATCTACTGACGGAGAATTTATTAAAAACTAATGGAATTTATTACCTCACAAATCAAAATAATTATTCAAATCGTTAACTTTATCCAATCATAAACGTCATTAACAATTCGACGATTCGACGTTCAAAGGTTTTGAATGTAAGAGGGCATAATTCTTCCGAAGACCGAATTCACGAAGAAGTTAATCTCTTATTAATCACTTTTATATTTTAATTAATCATGTTTTAAACATTGGGTTAGACTTAAGTACTTTGGTGGTTCGGTGTTTGGGAGTCTTGGATGTAGCATGATAGAAAACTTCTGAAGGCCGAAACTACAAAATAATTAATTAATACTTAATCGTGATTAACCTTCGTTATTAAATCTTTTATTAATTCCTTTTTACCTTTTGTTATCTTCAAGATTTTGATACTTCGATGGTTTGTGAACTCATTCTTTGTTAAAACTCCTGAAGGAAAATCTCCCAGAGTGACGTGGAAGAGATGACGTCATTCTTGATGACGTGTCAAGAAAAGAGAGGTGCCACGTGTCACTTGAAAACGTGTGAATCGTCCAACGGAAATGTCAAAAATAAGTGCCACGTGTCAGCCCATGAAAGATTTAAAAGACACGTGTCCTATTGACACATCTGTAATTCCTTTAGGATTTATTGTGAGTGGTTATCTTCGTGCTTCAAAGTTTCAGGGTTTTTGTTGTTTGGATTCGTTGGAATAACCGAAGCGCGAAGCTCCGAAGCGACCGTTAAAGGTTTTCTTTTTTAAAACTCACGCGGCTTCTAGACTTCAGAGATCACTAGGAATGTTAGATCAAATTAGATTAACTCATTGACGATCGATATTGTGAGCACCTTATTGATAGATAACAACCAATGGATTTATTTAAAAATTAAAAAGGCAATTCTCTAAGTTTTTTTTCTTTTTTGGGTAAAACTTTATTTCTAAGAGGAAAAATCTAAAGTTCAAAAGCTCAAAATTATTCGTGTTCCAAAAATCTCTCACCAACATAAATTATATCACCCAATGTGACCATAGCGTCTATAGCATCAATAATGAGTGTAGTGGGTGTAGCAGCTAGTCGGTCAATGGTATGACCCTTAAAGGGGCATACATGGGGTTAAATGTATATGTAATGGGGTAAATGTATATGAAATAGTGGTCAGCCTATTAAAGGGGGCACATGTGCAATGTGTAAATAGGTATATTTAGAGATTATGTAGTCATTATTGAGGGAAGAAGTGATTTGGATGTTTGTATGTATTACAGTGTTTGGAGGAGGTTCTCTTATTATTTAAGGAGTTATGATGTAACTCATCTCTCTTATCTATCTTGGAGTTGTGTTCCATGCTCACATTTTATGTACATGGTGTGTACTCTGGTTTCTTATGATATTTTAAGGTTTTGGTTCATAATAGTAGGTTTCTAAAGGAGATGGTGGTCAATTGGATACTAGAGGATATGGTTGTCACTCAACTACTTAAGGAAGACATGGTGGTTGTTCTAGTGCTAAAATCGGATATGGTGGTCAGTTTGCTCCTGGAGGAGATGGAGGTTGATTTGTTGTTAAAGGATATGGTGGTCGGTTAGCTCATGGAGGAGACGGTGGTCAATTTGATGTTGGAGGAGGAGATGGTGGTCATTCTTCTCATGGAGGAGATGGAGGAGGAGGTAGAGGTGTAGGATATGGTGGTCATTCTATATGTGGAGGAGATGATGGAGGTGGAGGATCATCGTCCTCAACAAATGATCTAAAGTAGATGAATATAAAGAAGAAGATCGATGGCAATGGTGAGCCCTCAACCTATCACATAGGTTGATGGAGTTGGCAACATGACACATCAATAACATCATATCATGGGGAATGGTCATCCATATTGGTGCAAGCTCAAGGCCCCACATGATTTTCCTAGGTCATAAAAGGACCACTCCATGGAAAGCCATCAATGTGCATGTTTGATCTATTAGGTCTTCACGAATCTATGATCTAGCATATGTCATGGGTTGGGTATTTGTATCTAAGGTGGCTCATTAGCCTCATCCATCTCCTTATCCCACGAGTAATTTATTGTAACATATATAAAATAAAAAATAATAATAATTAGACAATTTAAACAAAATGTTACAATAAATTACATGTGCATTAAATAAGACAAAAAACATGCAACTAGGTTAATTAAAACATAATGATTATATTACCTCTAGCATCTGGTAGTTCATCCTGAGTAAATAGGATGTTTTCACCTCCTTTCCATTCCATCCTTGCATATAGGTATTGTACAAGATTGAGGGTATGATCATCCTTAGTAGCTAGCAACTCCAATACATATGAACTGGCTAGCCTACATGGCCACTCCGGCTAGCCCCTTTTGGGCATCATCTGTCCCAGCATGCACATATGCACAACATTCGTCAACCTAGTAGGGAGGTGGTCGAATGCCATCCGAGTGATTAGAAACTTCTCGAAAAATAAAGTAAATAGCTCTTAATCAAAGGGGAATACTATCCCCCCATAAAACACAACACAACAACGATCTACAGAAAAACAAAACTATCACAAAAAAATGGCAAACCACCTAATTAGTCTAGGCTAGACTAATTAGGCGTCATGACCATACACGAAAAACACATAACCTCCTCTGCACCAAATTTATGTATAAGTAGTTGGTCAAAAACAACTTGGAATTCACTAGGGTCAGTGATTTCCACACTAACATATCTCTGCACATATGCAATCTGACCCTCTCCCGTAATTCCAGGTGGGAAATCAGGGAACTAGGGAAAATCCTTCCTTCTCCTAGAAAACCCAATAATGAAATAAATGTCCTCCTTTATGGGTTGGTACCATAAATTGGGATTGATCCTAAATGCCTACCTAACATGATCCCAATGACAGATCAATTGCATCAAAAGTGTGTGTTCCCCTATAGGCATGTATCTCTCTCATAAAACTTGAGGGGCCAACATCCCTCAAAAGGAAACGAGTATGTGTTGTAATATAGGTACACATCTCTCTCCCTCTCTCAAACCTCCCACTCATGTACAAAGTTGTACATGTTGACCTGCAAGGGAATCATATTTATTATTTTTGTTCCAAGGTGTGCTGATGATATACAAGAACACCGGTAGCAATGTTATTGCAAATTTAAAAATGCATCATAAAGTGTGGGAATATGTTTTATTTAAAAAAAGGTTGTTAGTGCATGTGGTATGTAGGGAGGAACCACTAATGGTGCATCTAGACATTACCTAGAGCACTGAAAACCACAAGATATTTTTATATAAAAATCACTCAACTATGCATTTATAACATCAAGAAGCACCAAAGATGGCGCCATCTAATATTATAAAGAGAACTAACAAGTATGCAATATTTTTTTATATATGTGTCTAATATCAAGAAGAACTGACTACAATGCCACCTGATATTATAAAGAGCACCAAAAAATGTGGGTTATTATTATTTTTTGTTGTTTTACCGGTGCACTCAATGTAAAATGACTCACCACTAATGGTGCATCCTATAAATTTACAGGACACACCACATAGTCAAGAGAAAGTTGAATGAATTGAAAGCATCGTGCAAATTAAAAAAAAAAAAATGAAAAAAAAAAAATGAATTGAAAGCATCGTGCAAATTAAAAAAAAAAAAATGAAAAAAAAAAAATTACGCCAAATTATACAATTTGATTCACTAAAAATGTAAATGAGGTAACAAAAAATTGACATGGCCTCTTTCCACCTCAGGAATCGAGGAATCCTACAACACAAGATCATTGACATTGGGGTGGTCACACAAGGATGGTGAGCATTGGTACTTGTATGGTTGGAAGCATTGAAGGAAAGGTAAAAGTGAAATTATGGTTTGGTAAAAAAAGTATATTTTATTTTACTCTACCTCAGTGCGCTTGATAATCAAATTGGTGATATCACA
Source organism: Picea abies (assembly GCA_900067695.1). Taxonomy (NCBI): domain Eukaryota; kingdom Viridiplantae; phylum Streptophyta; class Pinopsida; order Pinales; family Pinaceae; genus Picea; species Picea abies. The sequence continues at coordinate 8,011 of CBVK0101516047.1, forward strand.
GGAACTCCTTACCTTAATGACATTCTTTGGTGTAATCGAATACAAAATAGCATTAGCTTTCTCTAAATAAAAGCATAGACCTTCTTAGCTCACAACAAACCTAAGATATACTAATTGATCCTTCATAAACTTACACTTATTCATATTAATGCATAATTGTTCTTTTCTTAATGGTTCAAATACAAATATTAAATGCTCGAAAAGCTCCTTTTTTATTTTAAAAATAAAACCATTATCTAAGTAGACAACCATAAAATTACCAATGTATGGTCCTAACATTTTTATTATCAAATACATGAATGTACTTGGCATGCTAGTTATCCAAATGGCATAACCAACCACTCGTACAATCCATCCTTGGTCATGAATGCAATCTTCCACTACTATCCTTCTCTAGTTCTAGTCTAATGGTATCCACTCTTCAAATCAATCATTGCGAACTATATTTCACAACATAAATTATCCATCAAGTCATCCATTCTTAGCAATGGAAATCTATATCGGATTATGATCTTGTTTAGTGCTCTACTCTCTATACACATTCACCTCTTCTAATCCTTCTTTAGTGTAACCAGGGTTGGAATTGCGTGTGCATGGGTTCATGCTCTCTCTTATCAAACATTTCTATATCAACTCCACTACCTACTTATTTAGTTAGTTCTCTCCAATTGAATCATATTATACACAAATTTATTCTAAAAAATTCAACCCAAAATCAAGTCAATATCATGCACAATTCTTCTCTTCGGCAATGACCCTTCTTATTCATCTCAATGCACCACTTCTACATATTTCTCTAGTAGATCATGTTGACTCAAATTTCATCACCTACTATAAAATCCTGCAAAAGATTGTGAGGCCTATTATTAGACTATAATGCATATATATATAGCTAGTAGGTGGGGTCCCCTTTAAGAAAACTCAAAGACATTATTTTTCAATCATTTCTCTCAATATTCATACAATTTGCTCCAAAAATGCGATGATAGAAATCCCAAAGCCAAAAGGAATCTTGGCATGATGATACTTTACAACTTGATATGCAGTGTTGATTGCTTATTATTTCTACTTTGATGATCTAACACTTATCAAAATAAATATTTGGATCTATGTTATACATGTTCACACATATAAAGGGTCATAATCATTTTTGGAAACAAGTTTTATATTGCATATGACTTATATTATTATTATATGAGCTTGCTATCAAAGTGATAATACATGTCAAAGGTTTTATTACACTAAGTCAATTGAGTTCTCTATGGAAATGACTCATGCTATGAATGGGACAAGTTATAAGTTACAAGGACTTGATTTTTAGTATTAACCCAAATTGTGGGTTTTTCGTATTACAAGTTTTGTTCGATGACGGACTTGAACCCAGGTCTATTAATACACAACAATTAATGTTATTTCCATTCGATTTTTCATTCTACTTAGTACCAACTCCATAGTCTTGGTAACGAGTTGATGAAACCGGGTCTTGTGAATCGTTTGAGGTATCTAAAACCAGTTTACTCTGTTATACCAGGATTACAATTTCCCAATATTATTGAACACGTTTGATAAGAAAAAGAGGGGTTCATACCAATGTCTTGGGAAGTTAACAAGCTCAAACCTCTATGAGAGGAAATGAATTATAAATAATGCTACTTCCATTTGAGCTACCCTCCTCCTAGCATCATTTTCTTGACCAAATATAAAATTCGATGATAGAGTCTTGGTTTTTTTGGATGTCCAGTTATTTCACATGTATACAATATGAATTTGGGTACATTATGAATTGGTATAAGATTTATAATTCATGGCTTGTAAAAGTTTGATTGTTCTTGTTGGTAGATTCAGGTTCAAAATTTGAACCAATATATATGAAACGTAGTCACTTTATGATGGGAATGATATGGTTATTGAAACTCATATTTTAAAAAACTTTGTTTTGATTGGACATTGTTACAATGACTTTCTTTAAATATTATTTGGAAGAAGTAAAAGTGAATAGTTAATTTTTCCCATATATGTTTGATCTACATTTGGGAAGCATAAACAAATACAAGTTGGTCAGATTCATATGCCAATGATGTTAGAGGAGAGAAAGGGTTTAGATCATATGTTTTAAAGGATAGTTATATAGACTTTCATCTCTCATCATATATATAACATTTTACATAAGTTATGCTCCCCAATCCTATTCATAAAACTCATTTTTCCATTTTTATTCCCTGTTTGTATAATTCAAAGTGGGCATATGAAAGATTTGTAGTTCGAAAGAGTGAAAAATATAATGATTAATGGGAATAAATTGATGATCATTTACAACTTGCATATATGGATAAAAATAGTTTGAAAGCTGATTGGTTTTATAAGAAAGGTGTACGTGCATAGTTTAAATGTTTAAATTTGAAAAAATTATCATGCATTCCTATCATGATATCATTTTTCACAAAATATTCCTTTAATCATATTTCCCAATCATAAAACCTCCTTTCCATGCACTTCCTTTTTCATATATTGTTTTGAATAAGGAAGAGGAAAATGGCTTGTACATAGTGAAAATTCTCATAACAGATTTCAGATTTTGTAAGAGAAGTTTGGTGTGTGAGAAGAAGTCCTTTTGTTTTCCCTAGATTCATTTTTCCTATTCATCTCCCTTTTTATGTTACATGGTTATGTTATTCTAAGAGAAAAATTTATTCATATTGGAAAATGGTATTTGATGTTTTATATGTTGTGTTTTATATATATGCTAATTTGGAAATGAATGTATTAGATGAACTTTTTCAACAGAGGTGGTAATTGGTCTGACAATAGAGGAAATAGAGGAAATAAGGCTAGAGGGCCAAATACATTTTGGCAAAGAGGGAGAAACAAGAGGATGGAATTTTTTGTACACTTTCATGCAAACTCTGAGGAATTTAACTAATTAGCTCAGACTAGTTACTTAAACCTTGTGGGACACCCAACTTTTCATCCCCTCAACCACCATTCATAACCCATGTTCATCCTAATGATGTTCAGCCTCACCCGAGCATCACAAACATTCATGATCATCCTCATGTACAACCTCAGCCTTTAGTCAATGATGGTTAGAACAATACACCAGCCAATCCTCCATATGGTATTGGTCATTGGCCAACTATGTCTTTACCTCTCCCTCCTACACCTCCGTTACTACCAATTCAATCGGTTTCCTCGGTGGCTTCACATGTACTTTCTCGTCAGCTCCCAAAAAATACAAAGCCTTCGCTATTGAGCCAGGGCCAAGAAAGGAAAAGTAGCCTACCATATCAATTTGTTCAGACTCCTCAGAAACCTCTGCCTACACCATCAAATCCTTGCCACTCAAACTTGAAGATGGTGTGAGAAAGATCACCTTTGCCAACATGCACCAGGAAATTTTGTAACGACCCTATCGTTATGTCAACATAACGACAAAACAACAGGTAATTTTTTTTTGTAGGAACTACACACCATAGTTAAAAGTGATATTATTCACACCTCATCCAAAGATCATCAAGGCGTTGTAGCATTCTAATAACCACATGTAACTTAAATTCCAAGGCGTAAGAGAAAGAATTTCAAATTCAAACATAAGGACACAATAGAGGGCGCAAGTAAAACAAATTTATTTTATTTCCAGGTGCATGGGCAACATCTATTTTACTCCAGATGTGTGC
>CBVK0101516051.1:0-22774 GCA_900067695.1 Picea abies
TACCACAAAAATGTGTTAACCCGAGAGCATCATGAATTGTCCATGATAGTATTCCATGGAATTGAAATCGTCTTTTCCCTATTGGTCTAGAGATGTCATACATAGTGATGCCAACCCATAAATTCAACAACTCATCGATGACAGGCTCAATATATATGTTCATATCTTTAACCTGCTACCTACCTGATTGGTTCAACCTAATGCATGATTAATTATACTTATCTAGATGTCGTGATATATAAAAGAAATAATTACCATGCACGAAACAAAGAAATGAAATATTTTGTCATGCTTTAAAGAAAATAAAAGATAATTAAATACCTGGAACAATCATTGCCAACATTGTGTGCTCTCTCTTGATCGACATCCAAGGAGGAAGGTTATTGTTTATAACAAAAATAGGCCACACTAAGTACGTAGAACTAAGCTCTCCAAATGGATTGACACCATCAGCTGCCAACGAAAGTCTAACATTACGAGGTTCTTCTTTAAAAATTGGCCACTTTTCTTCGATGTAGTTCAATGCAAAACCATCTGCAGGCATTCAAAGAACATTGTCTCGACTTCTATTCTTTGCATGGAAATCCATAAACTGTGCTATACTTTGGCACCTGAACAACCGCTGGAAACGTGGAATTATCGGAATATAATGAAGAACTTTGTGAGACACCTTCTTTTATGCTTTATCGTTTCGATATCTACTTATTTGACATTGTGGGCATTCATTTTCTAATGCATATTGTCCATAATATATGATATGATCATTAGGACATGCATCAATAGCCTGATAGTCCATTCCAATTTCTTTCATAATCACGAATATTTCTCGATATGTGCATGGAAAAATATTTGATGTCGGTAATAGAACATCACCTAACAATCTACAAAATTCTAAACAATAAGTCAATGTAAACAATATTGATCATCAATATATCATCCAATATACTAATTTACAAATTAGAAAACAATAGCAATATAGGAAAAAATTGAACGTTTTAAGTATTTGTGAACATGCAAGCATAAATAATTAACAAATTAAATACCTTAGTATCTATGTGAGACATGTGTTTGATAAACCATTCAAAACCTTCAGGTTCACCGACAACAATATAGAAAATAAAATATTTGTTGTTGAGCCTTCATAAAGAGGTTGACGTGACTTCTCGAGTAGACGATCAACATCATGACTATCATCCTAGTTGTCCTCGTCCATTGGAGCAAATGTGTCTTGGATCAATCTATGTATCTCATCTTCCTGATTTGAATCACTAATGTTATCTCCATCCATATCATCATTAATATCTTGATCAGCAGCTTCAATATTCTGATCTTGAAGTTCAGCTCCATGTAAAGTAGTATTTTTGCTAGTACTTGGAAAATAACTCTCTGTAGGTCGACACTTTGGGGGCATCATCTATATATTTAAAAAAAACATATAAAAGTTAGTGTGTATAGAAAATATAAAAATACTGATAAGAAATATTACTAAAATTCATGACACTGATTATTACAGAGAATACATTAAATGTTGAATCCTCTTACCAAGGGACGATATTCAGAACCCCCTTCGGCCTGCCCCTTCTCCCTACAATGTTTTTGGGTTGTTGTTATTAAAAGTCTTCTATTTTTCAAGCCTCCACAATCATAGAAAGGGCAATAACATTTTCCATCGCCCCTCACCTCTAATGTCGCTCTTAACCAAGCAAGCTTCCTGTCATTTTCGTTCATTGTGACAAATCCTTGTCCTAACAAGCAATTGTCTTACATACACCATACCAAACATTAAGTTGTTAATTTTTTATATTTTGGCTACTCCTTTCAATTATGATATGTTTATTTACAGTGACCTAAATCTTTATAATAAGGTCAACATCTTTATAATAAGGTGATCATATGTGTAGAGGATCAACATCATGATGACATAGATAACATCTTTATAATAAGGTCATATGTGTACAAATGTTTTCTTTATATAATAACGACATATACACCTAACATAAGTTTAGGGTTAGTGTTTATTTATCTTATTAGTCCCTGCTAAAGCAGGGAATATAGCAATCAATTACTATCATTTCACCGATTAGGGTTGAGTTTCAAGAGCAATTCCATATTTTTATCAATGAAAAGAGAGAGAGATTATAGCTACAATTGAATGGAAAAGGATATCTGGATTCCATAAACCTAGAATATTATGGAATCCACATACCCTTTTCCATAGAATATACCAACTAGATCCAAAAACCAAAGATATGAAATATGCTGCACACATGTTATATTATCAAGAAAAAAACAAGCTAAATGCAATTTGTACATTTGAAAAAAAAATTACAAGTTAAATGAGTACATCAATAAAAAATAACATACTAACCTTGCAAGTTCAAAATCCGAGCTATGTAGATCGAGAATTGGATTTGTTCAACCGGTGGGTGATGGAAAAAATAAACAACTCAAACAAAAGCCAAGAACGGTGTCACAACTATAGCAATTGTGTCTCAAAGTCTCTTAAATCACGTATATATAGATAAAATAGTCAACTAGCCGTTAACACCGACCAATGAGATAGGTAAACTTTTAGTCGCTATTGCCACGAAAGATCGTCACTATAGCGACGAAAATCCCAACTAGGTTAAATTAATATTTTCGTCAATATTGCGACGAACTTTCGTGGCAATATCCACGAAAATCCCGCCATGTTTAAAAAAATGATGAAACTAGTGGAAGCATGGAAAATTTCCGTGGAATAATCCACCCATATGTAGTAGTGTGGAAGCTTTGTGCGTGGATGTGTGCCCTAGTGCACATTAATCCACTTGATCTGATAAGCTCTGTGCTAAAGAAGGAAGGACAGATCTGAAGAAAAGAAGTCAGATCTAAATGCTTTGTGCTCTAAGAATGGTTAAAGTGGAAGTTTCTAAAGAAAAGAGGCCAGATCTATAGAAAGAGGTAAGATCTGTAAGCTCTGTGATTTGATAGAGGTAAGAACAACTAAATTTTGTTAGATATGGAAGCTTAATGCTCTGTAAAGTAAGATAATTGAAAATTTTTGTTTCTAAAATATGGATCTAGGTATGCTTGATAGAGTCTGTCCTATCTTGAAAACTAGGGAATTTTTAGATGAAAGAAGATTTTATATGAATAGATCTGGTAAGAATAATGATAAATATGTTATACCTATGCATAGAAAGAATGTTTGGAATAACCAATGGATGTAGGATCCTAGAAAGAATTTTTTGTAGGCTAGCTACCATGATTCTAGTGCGCAGTACAGAAGAGGCTGGGGATTATTCACAAGAAAGAGAGGATTAACCCTATGCTACAATTGCAGAAAACTAGGCCATATAGATAAGGAATGCCCGAGTGGAAGACCTGGTTGTCTCTGTTGCAAATCTTTGGACGATGAAGTGTAGGATTGCCCTAGAATGATTGCTAAGCCTAAAAGAATGAATCTAAATGAAGAAAACCCTAAGACAGCTCTAGAAATAGCCAAATCTCAGAAAGAAACAGAGAAAGTATTGATATAGATGAAAGAAACCCTGAAAGAACATAAAGATGTCTGATTACTAGAGATTTTCAAAGAAAAGGAACAAGTTGAAGAAAGACTAGGGGACTTCGACATTGATTGTATTCTTGATGAAGAAACATAAGTGAACATCATGCCAAAAAGAACTTGGGAAGTTATAGGGAATCCCACCATGATTCCTTCACTGGGAGGAATAGGACTAGTCATAGGAAAATTGATAATGTTATGTGGAAAACTCGCTCAGATACCTATGATAGTCAATGGAACTTCAACTGAAGAAGATTTTGAGATTTTTAAGTTTATTGAGGACAGTGCCCCATTTACTATGTTACTTGGAAAACCTTGTATTAAGAGAGATCAGGCCAGAAAGGAAGAAGAAGAAAAAGTGTTAGAACAATAGAGACAAGAGTTAACAGATTTCATGACCAGAAGGATTACGTAGTTGATTCAAGAACAGGAGAATAGATCAGAGCCACTTATCATTAGAGGCCTAGATGTCGAAGCTGAAAGAATGTCAAAAGGCTCATAGAATCTCGAAGCACATATCCCAGAAAAAGAAGAATTATTACCCTTGGGTCTTAGGAGAAAATCTCAATAGCATGAAGTACCTATGTTCAAGGAAAATAAGGATCAAAATGGAAAGAGAATCCATGAGATGAAGCTCACTGGAAAAAGGATAGGAAACTAAGTAAAAGTAAAGATAAGATCGACAAACTACAAAGTATTTCAGAGGGAACCTTGCAGAATGGGAACCTCGTAGAATGGGAACCTCGCAAAATGGGAAACTTGTAGAAATTGAACTTCTCCGAGATATCAGACCAATGATATAGGCCAATTTTCCAAGGAGAAGCAATATAGCCATTGGAAGCTGATATAACCATTCAACTATCGCTCCTAACGGGTTGAAAATCATTGATGGTTCACCACTAGACCATCAGACTGCACCATAAACGAATAGAACATGAGTTAATGACGCCTCATACCCGTTGCAAGCATATCGTTGCTAACTTTCTTACTTAGTCCACCTCACCACATATCGAGAATACCTTTTTCTAACTAGGAACTTGAGCCCACAGCCTGAGATTATTTTTCACCGTGATCATCTCCTTGTTCCCGTACCATCCACTGCAGGATTTTGAATCCAGTTCACACCCAATCTAATCAACCCCGAGCTTGTATTTCGGACGAGCTCAGTGCAGTAGAGAAAGCAGTCGAAGAAGTTTTGATTGACTTAATGGATGATAGAGTCATGTCAGAAAGAAGGATGTCTTCAAGTGTGCAAGCATCATCAATAGGAGGAATCCAAGCTTCTCCCTCAACTGCTCGTGGAGTAGGACCTTCCTGAACCACGACAGAGACAAGAAAAAATCATAGATACGACATTGTGAATGCTAAGATTATTCCACGCATTATGTCGACTTACATACCACCTCTGAGCAGTGGGATTAACCATGATAGTGTACCCAGAGACTTCAAGTATACTTTGATCACCACGTACCTTCCAAAAGGGGTGTGCGCAGTTCGAGCCGATCAAGACAAGCTAGCAGTGTTGAAGTTTAGTGACTTCAACTTCGGTGACAGGAAATTCTACAGTATGTTTTCCCCGCACAAGTATCTAATGAAGATGAAGGGAAAGAAATCGAAGATCGTCCCACAATATTGGACCCAGAAGCTCGCGCATTCTACATTGTTGAATGTTATGAAGATCCCACACTTTGGCAGACACCAGGAGGTGAATGCATTCGTAAAGTTGCTTCTATCTTGCTATCATGGAGGATACCTATGGCTAAACCGACACATCACTATGGATCTGACCTTGATCAATCAGATCACAACACTTAGCATGTAAGGCCCTGACCCATAGTAGTTCTACCCTGGCAAGACCTTCGACCGAGCATTAGCACATAAAATTAAGGAAACCTATGGCGAGGTCAAGAAGGGAATGTGAGGCTACAAGGTAGCCTCTATCCAGAGTGGTGCAAAGCACCTTGCCTATCAGCTAATCACAGGAAAGTTAGTTTTTAATAATAGACCAATTCAAGTGACTGGATTCATGGTTGACCTCATAGGGAAGTTCACAGAGGGATTACAGATGAACTGAGTGCAGTATCTTGTCAACCAACTAGAGATTGATTGCAGAGAAGTGCAGGAGCAAGGGTATGACTTCCACTTTAGTTGGATTCTTATATTGATCACTTTCATTACCTGGGAGCTACCAAAAGGTTCCACTTTCTCGGATATAGAACCCTTCGAACCAATGGCCATGAAGTTTTGTACGTTGTGGTATTCCAGTGACATGAGCAAACAGTGGTAGTGCAATGTCGTCTTCCATGCCTACTACAACCAGTTGAAGATTGCAATCCAGTCTAAACCACGCATCACCCTGAACACACTTTACAAGTTTAGACCCTTGATGAAGTTCAACGTGGACGACCACTTCACCTACATTATAGCGCATGCTGATGAGCATAAACAACATCTCCAGTCATATTACAAATTGACAGAAGATGAGTTGGAGGAGATTACCAAGGAATGGTTGGAAAACCTCCTTGTTCCAGTGGACCCCGCGGAGATGTCCAATGTGGATAGTCCTGAAACTATCACAGACACACCTAGACAAAGTAAAATGAAGAAAAAGGATGAAGTACATGATGTCCATAGCACATCAGTGGAGACATCTTCGACCTCACCTGAACAGGGAGATGATGGTGGAGAACTAGGTGGCATGAAAGTCGAAAAAAACAAAGGCGAAGCTACTTCACCTAGAGACGAAGAGGATCCAACCAAGAAAAGGAAGGTTACCCTGCCAAAGCCTTCATCCCAAAAGAAATCCAGAGCCACTAGGGATACATTTAAGACTACCCTCACCTCTGACGACTTCAACTTCTTAGTCGTTGCATTGAATGATGCTTCATTGGAGATCACGAAAAAGCAAGAAGAAAAGCAGGAGGAGTTATTCAGCCAAATCAAGGGATAAATTCGAGAAGTGCAATAGGAACTACAATCCAGCCACGCAATTTCTATTGCACCCTCGATAAGTGGAATAAAAGAACCAAGAGATGAGCTAGGCCAACTGCACCAGATTGCCAATAAAGTTGAAGCTCGCCTTCAATAAGCTTAAAAAGAGAGAGTACAAGCTACCCAAGCTTTGGCACAAGCACAGAAAGATATGCTAGAATAGTGAAGTAATGCAGAAAAGGAAAAACTAGCTCTTCAAGCAAAGTGGGAGAAACAGAAAGTAATGCTATAGAAAGACAGGGAACAGTTACTCGTAGAGAAACTCGAAGTACAGGAATGGGTTCACAGAGAACTTCTCTCTATGACAATCCTCGAAGTCCATATATAAGAGTGAGTTCCACAGTAGGTGGCACAACTGGAAGGAGTGATCTAGCAACTTCAGTAGTGCATCGCAGACCTGGAACTTCGCAATGTGCCTGAGACACCTCAAGAAATAAGAGATCTAAGAGAGGCCATTGCCCGAAGCGCAGTTGACCAACTAAAATCCTTTGCCTTGGAATACAAGCAGCTGAGCTCTAGAAGTGCCCAGACATATGAAAGCCTCACAAAAAGTCCAAAATTACAGGCATTAGAGTCGCAACTCCAACATGCACAACAGTAGGCAGACACGTTACAAGCGTAGCTAAAGTCCTTGTCACCAATTGAGAGAATGAATAGGTTTCCATAGCAACACATGACCCAGCAACAAGTACGCACACTCCAGAGTAAAGTAATGGAAGTCTCTTAATGACTTCAACCAGTGCAAGAAAAGACATGTCAACTATTCACTGAACTTGAAAGCCAAGGAGTAGAACTTGAATAGGTTGTGAGTACAGCAGAACAACGCCTTGAAGGACCAGTGAATGATGCACTTATTCAGGTTTTCACTGAGCAAGAAGCAATAGCACTGCAGCAGATTGAAGTAGCTCAAGCCAAGATCGAGGCATTTGAAGAAGAATTACTCAGACCAAAGTGACTCGGGACAAGTCACAAGTGAGTGTTGGGGGCCTGTTTTCCCTTGACCAAGTTTTGAGGAACACTTGGTCATATTTGGCCATTTTTGGGACTTCAAAAGCCTATTGAAGATGGAGCACCAGACAAAGCAGAGATCATGGGATATCGGCTCACTTTCGGGCCCCTTTTTGGGTTTTGGGATAATGTAATGGGAAAGGGATGTCGGGCTATGGGTTCACCCACGCTTAGGCCCACTTTTGTATGTATAAATAGATGTCTAGGTGAAGTAAGTAGGGGATGATAGCATATCTATGTGATGTAAGCTAAGTGCTAGTAGTGCTCTATGCATTACTGTAGAAGTTTACAGAGCTAAGTGCAAGTTATTATAGAGATTATAGAAGGATTTGTGCTACAACGCAAGGAAGAAGGATCTAGCGAGCTGTGAAGATCTTTTGTCCTGTGCGCATGAGGGTTTTTGATGACTGTGTGTTGTAACCGATTGAAGACATTAATAAAGAAGAAGAGTTGGTGGACGTAGCCCTAGGGTGGGGATGAACCACGTGCATGTTGTGTTGCTCTGCTTTGTGCGATGCATCGATGTGTTTCTATGTGATGCATGTTAGATAGATATGATGTTGCTTTGTGCCTAATCATGTGAATGAATGCTAGATCATACCTATATGGATGTGCTTAGTGCTTGAATCTACTAGATCTAATATGTTCCTATTATGTTAAGTGTTATTAGATGATGGATCTGGTTGCATACTGCGATACTCTATAATTAGGGTACGTATGTGCTGTTACTAAGAATTGAATATTGATGAAGGTTAATTGCTAAGTGCTCTGTTAAGCGTTAGAATCACATATCTATGTCCTAGCTAAGGTTGCATACATCTGAGTCTTGCAACCACCCTTGCCTCTACCTCGAGTGAGACTTCATCTACTTTGTAGGTGTTTCCAAAAGGGACGATAGTTAGGGTTTTGTTAGTGCATTGTTGTAGCGTTGAAACCTGGATCTTCCCCTGTGCCAACAGAGCCTCTAGAAAAACACAGACCAGTACATCACCGAGCCAATATTTATTTCATAAACAGAGCGAGTTCATGGATGGGAAAAAAAAAACATACCTGTAACCAAATGGCCTTAAAAATGTGAGCTTGGTCGAGTAGTTCCTTCCACTCCTGACTATCGTAGCGTAACCACAATGAAAATCAAATGAACAATAACCAAGATAGGGTGACGGCTAGTGGGAGAAGTATGGATTGACGTGCATTTATTTCACGTCTCTTCCATCCTCCCTTCATTCAATTACGTAGTACACGACATTCAACCAAACATTAATCGATGCCATTAATCCATGCATCAAAACTAGCATACATTGCTTGCCAAGTGGGCCACCAGATCCATACTAACCAATATCCAAAAACCATACTAAAACATATATCACATGTGCCCCATATGACTCAATCAAAATCGTATAGCCACCAACATTGCTAGTTAGGACTAACATCAACTTCTTTAATTTCAAATGCATATAATATAGCATAGCATAGCATAGTTTAGTTCCTTCTTCTTGGATTTTATTCCATATTGCTCTTGTCTCTTGTTATAACTAACATGTGTCTTGTGTAGTTGTAACATGTGATGAATCATGGCGCCAATAGAAATGTAATAACAATTAATATAAGCTATGCATACATGGAATTTAGAGCTTAGAGTAACGAAACCAACGCATAAAATCCATTATCCATTTGCCATTATGACACAACATAACCAATATTTCATCATCAATCATGTAGAGACATGTAAGAAGCAACATAAATGTGAAATAATAACCTTATTTGATCCTCCAATCTACAAGGGGGTCCCACCTAATAGAATTATACATCATTAGCTTAGTTTAAATAATAGGCTTTAGCAATACTTTGCAGGCAAAATCCTTGTTGCAATTTTTATCGTAAAAAAAATGGCGACTCCACAGGGAAATATGTTTCCAACAGATTAAGAACTCAGAACACATGGTTTCACAGGCCAATAATAGTATATCAAGAAGATATAACCAGAATGTTTATGCAACAGGAGGAAGTGAGCGGATTTAATGGAAAAATGACTGGGAATTTGGGAATAACTCATGAAAAGTGTTAGTATGAGGGGGTTTATCGTTGTACGCATAATAATTCAACCAGAATTTGCTCTTTTCTTCAAGGACAAAAATTTATGGACTTTCTCTTTTACCTCTCAAATGGATGAAGAAATGGAAAGAAGAAGTGAGAGATAACCAATTTCTTTATAAGATAACAGTGAAAGAAGATAACAAATTCAATTGTGCTTTCAGGGAGAACATTGTAACATTTGTGTAAGATTTATTGTTATTGACTAACAATATCTTGCAAGAGTGTCACTGTGACATAACTGATCCAACTTAATCCTGACCAAACTCAACTAAAAGATGAAAAACAAATAAAAATCATGACAGAAATACGATTATAAAATTCAAAACAACAACCAAAAAAAAAAATATTATAAAAGCAACAGGAAGCTTATCATAAAGAAAACATAATCAAACTACTGTAAAAGCAGAAATGAAAAATAGTGGAAAACTGAGAGAAGAGCTAGACTACTAATATACAAAAAATCCAAACAACATTACAATTGTTCAAGTTGGTTCCACGTAGTGCTTCAAGTGAGAACCGTTAGTGTTGTAGGAAAACAATCACTCCTATAAATATTTTAGAATGTAAGAGTTAGTACCCAGGACAAAAGCGATCTTGAAAGGACCCAACCATAATTTTTAAAACTTTGAGTGTCTTCCCCTATCAACGTGAGATGAATCCCACAACAATACTTTCTCATTGACTTTAAATTTAACAGTTTTGACACTCTTGTTGAAATAGTTCTTAACAGTCTACTGTCTCTTTTTTATATTATCCAGGGAAAACATACTTTTCTCCTCTAAAGATAGCAGTGCATTTATCCTTTGTGAAACATTAGAAGAATTTAATTCTTCGATCTGTAGCATCAAAATTAAGGAATAGAGTTCCATATTAGTAGGCAGGATGGCTTCTTGATTATACACAAGCTGGAAGGGAGTGCAACCAGTGCTTACCTTGGTGGTAGTTCGATCTTCCCAAAGGGCGTAAGTGAGGAGAGTGTGTCATTGACGAGGCTTATCTTCGATGAGCCTTTTAATGATTCTCACCATATTTTTATTGGTAGACTCAGCCTACACATTCCTTTGGGGATAACAAGATGATGAGGTGAAATGTTTAACCCCCAAATTAGCTAAAAATTGGGTCATCTTAGCAGAAATTAAAGCGGGACCGTTGTCTATAATAATTTCCAATGGAAGACCAAATCTGGAAAAGATGTTATTTTCAAGGAAAGAAATTACCTGATTGTCTGTTGAATGCTTAAGTGGGAAAACTTCAGCCCATTTTGTAAAATAGTTTGTGGCTGTCAAAATAAAAACTTGTCCTATTGAATATGGAGGATTAATAGGACCAATAAAATCCAATCCCCACTTTGAAAAGGGAAAGTCTGGGAGGACAGGTTGTAACGACATGGCTGCAAGGATTCTTAATTCCCAACAAATTTTTGGCACTTGTCACAAGATCTCGAAAAAACATAAAATTCATGAAAGATTGAAGGCCAATAGTATCCTTTCCTAATAATATTGAAAGAAGTGGTTTTAGTATAAAAATGGCCTCCTACATGAATGACAGAATTTGAAGAACCATGAGTTTCTTGCAACAGTTTCTATGCGTCCTCATTGTTTACATAATGAAGCAACACACCATCAGTAGATCTTTGAAACAAGAAGTCTCCTATAATGATGTATCTTGCAGATTCAATATGGAACCTTCTCCTTTGATGAGTGTTTAATTTGTCTGGACATATTTGGTTTTGTAAATAGTAAATTAAATTATTATACTAGGGATGTTCAGACACAGGGAGGATCTGGTTATCAATGTAAAACAGAGCTAATAGGGAACTATCCTGCTCATCAATTTCTTCACTATGATTAGCATGCTGAGCTAATTGAAGGGTTAATTCATGTCCCTTGATAGTGGTAGAAGTCACGATATTCAAATCATGCTCTTGGATCTTGGCAAGCCAATGTGCAAGCTTCCCTGAAAGATAATTATGTGAGAGAAAAAACTTGACAGCAGGTAAAGGGACTTTTACCAATGTATGCTTACCTAAGATGAAGTGGTGAAACTTCTCAACAACTTTAACAAGAGAGAAATCATGTTTCTCAATAAAAGAATATTTGAATTCATCATCAGACAAACTTTGACTCATGTAAGCCACTAGTTTTTCATTACCTTGGTCATCATTTTGCATGAGAACAATAGAAACCGCTTCCTTGGTGGCATTAGTATATATCGTGAATTCCTTCTCAAAATCCCGCTTCAACAAAACTGGCATGGAATTGATTTCTTTCTTGATCCCTACAAAATCATTTTCGACATCATCTGTCCAAGAAATAGAATGATCTTGCTTAAGAAAATTATGAATTGGTTTGACCATTGTTATCACTGAAATTTCGTCGGCAAATGGTTACAAGAATCCAGCATCTCCAAACACCTATTATTTCACCTACAGCCCCAAAAATGCATTTCCAAAATGGACAAACTATATAACTGGTTATAAAATTGACATGTGCAGAAATACTACAGGAAGCACGTGCACGTGCGTAGGCCAAAAAAGAAAAAAGAGTGCACATGCACCCAATGCGCGACTGTGTACGATAAAAGTCGCACACTCCTATGAACGATGCATTTATGGTCCTTTTTGTCCCCTCACCCACTTCTAGTTCAGCTCCCAAGCTTATTTGATCCTCAAATATGAGCTGAATCTGAGTGGGGGGTTGGTCAAAGACCTAAGGATGCCCTAAAAGGCCCCTTGTTCACACTAAACACCAGTTGGATAATGCCTCAAAGATTTGCTATAAAAAGAGGCCATGGGTGCACTATGAATTCAATAATATAATTGTATTGTTATGCTGCCTCTATTCTCCTACAAGGAACCTCTTTCCTTTTTGGAGCATACTAGCATCATCTCATTAAGTTATTCACCTCACCTCTTGAGGGAATAAGCTTGGATTTCTTCACCATTTACTTTCTATTTTTCCATTTGTAAGAAGATATCTCACATAGGAGACTCAAGAACCCTCCCTTGGAGCAAGAGGGGGTCCATAAGTCCCCCTTTTTCTTTGGTGTTTTCCCACTAATACAATCTCTCCATTGGTCGCATGAATATTGGTCAATTGTTTGATTGATTTTGGTTCTAATTTCCTTATGCATTTTAGTTTCATTTCTTTAGTTGTTGCTATATTGATTGTTTGTTTATTTCATGTGATTGAGTCATTTATTCATACACTAACTTATGTCATGTTTATCTGACCCAACTAGACTTGCAAGTGTCCCTCTTTTGCTCATTCAGGTGGCGAAAATTATACAATAGATTGACGACGATACTGGGGAAAGTTATCAATTTCCTCCCTATTTGGGTTGTTTGAGAACTTATTTTTTATCTATTTACCTTTCAGGGATCATAACCGGCCTAGCCCTACCTGCAAAGAGATGAATTTGGAGCTGTAAGAGGAGAATTCCTCTTAAAATTTTCCTCTAGGACGTGTATCAGAACATGCGCAGGTTTTCCAGCCCACAGGCACGTCTTCCAAGCACTGTGTTTCCCAGCGCATTCTGCATACGGTGTTCCAATAGGTCCTCGTTTCTCTATGCATTGGCACCACATGCACCTCTATCTAAACTTGAACCCGCACATCTGTCCAAAAATCCAACATTGTAAGAGTTTTTTGTGATGTTTGGGAGGCCCCTAGCCTTCTAAATATTGATTTTATGCAATTTGTAAATTCACCACACTTATATTCTCTCTCCACATGAAGGGTTAGTCAAAACATAGGCACTTAGGGGGTTAAAAAAGAACCATATTTCTCCTCTTTTTCTTTCATTTTCCACATGGATGGCTTGTTTTGATTGTAAAATTTAAGTTAAGATCATTTACTATCACATATATAAACACTTGCATTGGGACCAGAAATCAAACTTCAATCATTGAGTATGTTCTTCTCTCGCACCATAGAGCGATCTTGAGAATCAGAAAAATGATTGAGGAAAGATTTCATCTCCCTTAAAAACAAAATCTTTATGAGTGGACAAAGCCCCTAGGACCCCTCTTAGTTTCTTTTCAAAACATCTTAAATTTGTAAGGGCCCATACATGCCCACATGTTACAAAGATACAATAGTTTTTTAAACTACTTTCTTAGTTTACATCACTAGGGGAGTTTAAAGGTTATTGTAACAGGCCCATACATGCCCACATGCTTGCAATCTAGGATAGTCTTTTGAATCTTTTCTTAGATTAAATTACATTAGGGAGTTTAAAGGATTACTAAGGACCCATATGTCCACATGCTAGTTCTTTAGGGACTTTGAAATTTCGTAAGGTTGTACCAATGGCATCTAGTAAGTTAGGTAATAAAGACTTATAAAGGACCACATGAAAACCACATGCTCCAAGGTGACACTTAAATTATTAAAATTTTGGCACATTTTATCACTTGCTCACACACAAAGTCACTACTCACTCACATAATTTCATCTCGAATTGTGGAGGTTGAAGTAGGGTTCCTCCAAAGGGATCCTAAAATGTCCCACTATTTCTTGAAGTAATTATTCACTACCATTTAATTCAAACAAGATTGGTTCACACCCCCAATCTCTCAAACAACCACATCTAAATTTTTTCTAAAAACTCACTAAGTTTTCCTCCATAGGAGGTGCCAAAATAATGTTTTTAGTCTAGGTAGGATCTTGGGGATAGGCATCCAAATAACTCCCTATTATCTGGTTCTCACATCTTCAAACATTAGAAGTTGACAAATAGGGAACTTTTAAATCCTCCAAGTCAAGTGTTCCCAATACCATAAGGAAGGGAGATACCCGTGAAGGGTTGAAGGCCGAGGTCCGGTTGTTCTGTTTGTCCCCCCTTGAGGCACCCACCTCTTGGAAGGGATCTAGCGCGTGACCCATTTATAAGGTTGAAAATATAAATGT
Source organism: Picea abies (assembly GCA_900067695.1). Taxonomy (NCBI): domain Eukaryota; kingdom Viridiplantae; phylum Streptophyta; class Pinopsida; order Pinales; family Pinaceae; genus Picea; species Picea abies. The sequence continues at coordinate 14,554 of CBVK0101516051.1, forward strand.
CACACTTTGACCGAGGTACCTAGTGACCAAATTTTAGGACATCTAACTAGGTGGCAATTGTGGGCTGCAATTGCGCCTTGATCAGATTTTGTGTGCCTATTGGGAAATATCACCAGCTCTTTCAATATATTCACCCTCTACCCCTCATTATAATTGATTACTTCATCTTTCACTAGTTCCTCTTCCAGTGGTTTCAGACCCCACTGTTGAGTGCTATTGGAAGGTCCAGTGATATTTGAGAAGAAGGACGTTACATCTTCTAGAAAACGAGCGTTTGATTTTCTTTGCTCTCCCATGTGGACAAAATCCACCTACCCACATATATGCTTATGTCTCAATTGATTTATGTATGATTCTCTTGTGATTACATGCGATTGTGAATTATATTGTGAAGGTCCAAAAATTATAAAGGCTCTTGTTCATTTATTTTCTCTCATCACCATTCGCACACATCCACTTTGCTAGTCGGACATCATAGGGGACCCATAGAATCCTTCTCATTCTAGATGATTTCTATATCTCCCTCCCATCCTAAGGGGAGTTCCTAGTCTTTCCAACTCATTGACTCCACCTTCTCACACCCCTGTGAGTGCAACTGTCTTAGGATCTGCTTTGTTCGGTTCCACTTTACTTGGGTCCACTTCCCAAGATCAACCATCCACCCACTTTACTTTACAAGGAAGAGCGGGGCACGCTTCTTCCCTAGGAGGAAGTACAACCCCACCTAGCCCCCCTCATGGGTCAAGGACACACATCACTCACACCATGGCCGGAACAAACCCTCTTTCAGGTTCAAGCACACAAAACATTCCCACCATGGCTAGAACTAATATTCCACCACAACCCTAGATGGCATACTTGTATTCCCTCAAAATACAAGAACTGACTAAGCTCACCAACAATCCTATATTACATGACCCCACATGGCCCACCATGCATACCAAACTCCCCTCAAACATTCCCAAGTTTGAAGGAAAAGTGATAGATGACTCGGACAATGATATCATGACCTTCCACTTATGGTGCTCTTCAAATAGCATCATGGATGACTCTATCCAATTGATTTTATTTGAATGCACACTCACTATCCCATCAGCCAAGTGGTATGTAGAAGAAAAATCTAGGTCCCATAAAAACTTTGAATCTTTGGCCAAATCATTTTTTACCTTCTTTCAACTACCAATCCATCATGACAATGGCCTCGAACTACTCTAATAGTTTAAACAAACCTCTTCTACACACATCACTGACCACATTCACGAATGTAATCGATGATTTGGTCTATGAAAATCAGAAGCCACCAAGCAACAATGCCTTAATTGATTTCTTAAATCCCTTGTTTCCTTCCTTGCCAAAGACATGGCCGCCACCTTCCCTCAGTCTGAAGAAGAATCCATCAGCAAGGCTCAACAGTTTGAGCTCATTTATTCTCAATCAATATACTTATATACGGTACTACCTGACACCCCGAGACCTATGCCATTAAGCCAAGACAAAATGGGGATGTCTCACTTCGTGGATGGATTGATTGGTACCATGACACACCTCCAACAACCACCTATGTATGGAACACCTCAATATCTGCCAGTATATGGAGGACCTCCTTATTATCCTCTTCCCCCTACCAAAAACCATACACTATCCCCCCCTCCACCCATAAGCAGACCCCCGTTGGCCTCCATGACGTGCCCAGCTGTGCAACCTTGTTCTGGAAATGCCTCTACCTTTGCTACACCCTAAGCACTAGTGAAAGTGCCACGCCTTCCTATGTACCCTATGGATCATTACCACAACATAATCTGTACTTCCCATTTCCTGGCCACCCACAGCCCATGGCTCCACCACAAGGAGCTCCACATGCTGGGGTTAACTTCGTTCAACCCTCTCCCATTTAGAAATATCAAAATTTTGAGCAGCTTAATACAGAAAATCTGACCCACCAGTTGAACAATGCCAAAGAGAAAGGAAAAAACCAAAACAATAAAAATACCGGACCAGGAGGAAACCAGAACCACCCCCAACATAATCAACCTACTAGGGGCAACCAAAATCAAGGGAACCACAACCCCCAAGGGGGAAATCAAAACAAATGGCAAGGGAAGAACAATAACAATCTTTGGACAAACTTCCCTTGTTCCCTTGTTATAACCCTAATTTGCACCAGACATACTTACCTGACATCAGGCCATCTCATATGCCTTCTTTTCCAAGCCAGTATTGAACAACTCTTCTTAAAAACACCCTTTTTAAAGGCCAATGCACCCTGCTCCACTACAGCCCATGTGTACCTACAAAAGCACGAAAAATGGAAAGTTGTTGACGGAACACACAGTTTTGGGTAAGTTAACTAAACCTTTCGACCATGCATGGCCGGTCATTTGGCCAAATACCTAGCTCCTTCTATGATATAAAAGAAGGGGTAAGGGTCCCATTTGAAAGGAGGAAAATCAAAGTAAAGAACTCTACCAGAATCCGTATCACCCTTTGCCCAAGATTCTGCAACCATTTTGTGATTTCAACGAAGAAGAGAAGCAAGTGTGTTAGCAGTTGGTGCACAGTAAAAAAGAGCCCAGGACTAGATTCATAGAGCAATGGTCATCTTCATTATTGTAAGTTTATTTAGTGAAGTTGATAATAAAGAACTACTTTTCTCGTCCCACCATATGAGGTTCCCATTGTTTATTGCGTACATCTTGATTAAACCTCTAACCCATTAATCTGTAGATCAAATGCATGTGGAGTTCTTTGTTTGTCTTTTGTGAATGAAGGTCAGCCTTGGGAGGAGAGTTGTAGTCAAAGAGCGACCAAGCGTGAAGAGATATCGATACCAAACGCCAGAAATAAGGTATGTTCACTTGATCTTCTTAACTGTGTATTTGCTTAAGATTAATGGGGATTAGTTCTAGGATGATGGTAAAAAGTAGGAATCTTTAGGTCTTTTCTGCATGAATGATAAAACCCTAAGTGCTAGTCCATAGGGGGATTTCCCACTCACAACACTAGGTTATATTTTATGTATGGGCTCTTGATCGACCCATTAATATGAAGATTATGCATTAATATCAAAAAGTTATAAATACACTAGAACTGTCAGCTGATGTCCAATGTGCTTAGCACTGTCTAGCAGCTTAAAGGACCAAATTTATCCTAAAATTCCTTTCAGACCTAACACAAGACCTTTAGGTGTTATGATTAACCCACCTAATGATAGGTCGGGATTCCACAATGAATATTTAGTTGTAACATCAAAAAAACACAAAAAAAACAAGCTAGTACCATGTGCGCGAAGAAAGCCATTGGGAACACTAAAACGTGTTCATGACTGTGATCTAAAGCGAATTAGATGAGATAGGAAATTAATGACCAACTGTATAGATGTGCATGGAGAGTTTAATCATTGGAAATGTAAGGATATTGACCGATGAACGCAACAAGAACAGATTTGAGTTGGAATGGGAAGGAGATAATCCACAAGGAGAAAGTGGACTACGCTGACCTAATAAACATTGGTGATAGGAAGTGGATTGTCCTCGATGTGCTCGATGATGATGAGGGGTAGAAATACATCCACTTATGCATTTGTGACAGGAGAAGGAAACTTGTCAATGGGTAACATGTCAAGAAGAAGAGGTGAACCTCGTCAATAAGCAATGTAATGAAGTGAAAGGGAGAGAGTGTCATTGTTATGTTATCCAACAATGTGAGTATAAGTGAGTTAGTTGGTGAAACTCATGCACGTGATACTAATGTGACCAATATTGATGAGACAAAATTATCATGAAAATTTCACTGACGATGAAGATGTGATTCAATCGGGTTTGGAAAAAGCGTGATAGTGAGTTATCCAAGTTCAAAGGGAGGTAGATGACGAATTGATGAGAAAACCAATGACATGTCAATGAAAAGACAGAAGAAGGATCTTCATGTCAGAATTCTTTGCTTCAGCATAGGAATAGGGGACTCCCCAAAGTGCATATCATTGGGTATAAGTGATCTGTGGAGTAACCAAAATTGGTAAAGTGAGGTAGGGTGAGAAGAACTTGGGCGTAGCTATTTGCATGAGAGAGAGAGAGTGCAAGGGTTTTGATTGGAAGAATTAAAGGGCGGATCAATTTCTTATCTTGGATAGAGGCTAAGACAAGAACATTGGGAGGATGTTGCGGGGGCACAAAATATAGGTATTCCAATAGAGGACAAACAAATTTAGTAATCACTCACATAACCATATCAAATATCAACACACTGATGTTTTCATGTGGTAAAACCCCTGTGGGGAAACATCCATGGCCCCAACCAATGTGGCTACTTGGAGAAATTTATTAATGAAAAAAAAACAAATTACAAAGATATTTATAAGAGAGTTTCTCACAATCAATCATCGACAATTGACCCTCTATTCTCTTTAAATAGAGATCATGGACCAATTAGGTGTTAATCCATAGATCAATGTAGTCATTGAGATCAAGGAGCATATGATCCACTGGATCACTTTATGTTGGGAACATATCATGACCTTCGGATTACCTAACTACAAATGCATACTAATGCATACTAAAGAAACACCCTTTTACCTAATGACACATTATACCAAGTTGATCTTAACTAACTTTCAAGTGTCTAAATATCCTAACATATTTCTATTGGGCCACTAAGGCTCTGTAGGATGTACCTACAGTGTTGATCAATCCAAGTTGAAAAATCTTATCTTTCTCTCAAATTAGAGAATCACAAAATGACTCAAGAGAGGGTTCTTTATAAGCACTCCATAAAGCTTATGTAGTGACATAAAACGTAGATACACAAACCAAATATGCACTACCAATCTTGGAAATAATAGCATACATGCATTGATCTTCCTCCAAATCTAGTTGGCACTCGATACAAAAAATTCTAAATGTTTTTAACTTAGATAAGTAATCTTCAATGGAAGGAAAACAATTGGATTTAAATTCATTAACTAATTCTCCAACTGGTGAGCTTGAATAATATTGTGTTTACCAAACACAACTTCAAGTGTTTCCCAAGATTTATTTTGGGGCATTAATTTATTTAAGGTGAAACATTAAAACAAGAGAGGTGTACATTCTGATTATTCCAAGGGATTCATCATTCCTAATAATCCATTTAGCATACTTTTCATCATCAGTGGATTCTTGTTCTTTTCCCAAGGTAATTTGGTACAATCCTTTTCTTTTTAATAAATCCTCCATATGGGATTTCCATTAGAAGTAGTTGGTACTAGTAAGAAAAAGATCACTGGGAGAACACATATTAAATATGCAAAGAATATGGATTTAAACATTGAAACAAATGGTATGGATTGAAATCTCTCGAAAAAATAGGCTATTGAAAAAAACCACATTGAAAACAAAACTGGATGTGAAATTTATGCCCCTTTGAAAAAAAGAATAAGCAATAACCAAAGAATAGAAAATATAAAGGGTCATTAAATTTACTTTTTAAGTTCAAAAAATTACGGGAAGTCATGCGTACCAGTAACCTGAATGATTCCATCATGGTGGGATCATTGGTGATGCTTTCATATTAACTAGTAGAGCTCGTCTATTGTAGATTGAGGATGAATGATGATGGAGTTTATTTTCTTAAACTGCGTCGATGATCTAGGTTGGTATCTCCATCTTGGGGCTATTATAGGCTTGGGATAAATAAATATTTTTTACCAGGTGCATACATAGATATATTGAAGGTGTTTCTCCACTTCCCGTGAGTGTCTGTAGCCCTGATGGAGTCACCACAATGTCAGAGACCTTGCTCCACTTCCAGCGAGCATCCATAGCCCTGAAGGATATATCTTCATGTCCCCTAGTCTGGCCAAACTTTCCTTTCCATTCCTTCCCAACTTATTTAGTGCATTCTTATAATTCGTTGGATGGGGAAAGCAATGGCATTTTTTATCTTGATAGGGAATGACTTCCATATTGTGAGATTTATTTTTATATTTTCTACACCTAGCTACATAGAGATATCTTTTTTTTTGTTTTTAAGCCTTTTATACTTTGACACTTCACCTTTCACATGAGAAACTAATTAGTGTGTAGATGGTTCCTCCATTACATAGGATCTTCTTTCCAACTAATATGAAAGGATGACTGTTGATTAACCACTATGCTCAATGATGGTTTACTATTGTCACACCATCCCAAATAGTTCTAATTCATTTTCAAATACAGACCCCTAATTCTTCTCATGATCTAGTGTTATTGGATAAATCGGTGAATGTGGACATAAAATGATCTCCCTAGATCCACCTAGATCTAGAACAAAACGAGACAGGACATGGCGATTTCCTTAAGTTTATTCATTGAATTTACTATAATATAAGAGATGAATGGCATACCTTTAAGTATCACTTCCTTATGTCTTTGTTTTCCCTGCTTCACTCTAGTGCTCTTGTGCTATTGATTCTGCAATGGAACACAAACCAACCAAAGTGAATGAAACAATAATATGTTCAATGAAAACCTATACATGTGATCAAGGAGTCATGTAATAAAATGAGAATGATTTTATGGGAAAGAAACATGCCACCGTATTATATTAAGTAAAAGTGGAAGATACAACCAAACCTCCTTGATGTTGCAAGGTTCCCTTTTAGTGGCCCTTTAATCCAACACACACACTTGCTTCAAACTTGCATGAAGATGACCCATAATATCTTGATGAAACAATGGAGATATAAAGCATCAATTGAAGTACAGTTCCTCACACAATCTTCATCCTATTCTTAACTTGATCCTTCTTGTTTTTTGCTTAACATTTTCCATGAGAAAACCATCATTATATAGGAGAGGGGGAAATGGTTAAAGAGATGAGGATGATAAACCAAATCAAATAAACCAGTAGGATCCAAACCATAAAGATTCCACCTCTTATTCTAGAAGATTCCCTTCTATAATATTTGTGAACCTCTTCCCTTTTCTTAATCTTAAAACACTGTCGCACCCTGTCTATAGAGCAGCCTGTGGAAATTCTGCAAGCTAGGTTAAGGAAAACCTACAGAAATCAGTCATTTCCACACTGTGTATTACTCTTATCCTGCGAGGTCCTTCTAAAAAAAAATTTTCTAAAGGGAGAAACCAGTTACTTTTCTCATGCAAAAGGTCATTTTGAGAGCCTGGGCACATGCTTGTAGAAACATCACCACGATGACCAAAATAATATGTAACAAAATTCCCTTCAAAGTATGAGGCTAGAACTTGTGACAGCCGAAATACTTTTTAAAATGCAAGTGAGCGTCAAGAACAAGGATCACGTCAATCGGGAACATGCAAACAACCAAGCATCTGCACAATATTATACCATTTCTAAGGTAGGCATTCCCATGCTCAGACTACAAGTGACTTAAATCATGAATGTTAGTCATGGCCACTAATCATACATTGTGATTCCATGTCATCAAGATTCTACATAGCCACCAAATACACTGTGGATCTATGTTTTAGAAAACTCAACATCGGACATAGCCACGAGACATACAAAGTGGACCTATGTGTCAATTGCATAAATTTCAATACAAATTAAGTATTTCCTGTGATTCTCTTGATCTAACAATTACATGCCACTATTAAATACATAATCGCTTCTACTATTATTCTTGTGTAAAATTAAACCACGATCACAAAGTGAAATATCAAGAACACATAACACAGAAGTTTTTCCAGGAAAGTGTAAAGCTAAAAAACCCACTACCATATATTATGTATATCATGGATCATGAAACAATCTCATACAAAACTCTAATCCAAGATCTCTCAGTACAATACAATCGTTTCACACTGTCATAAAAAAATTCAGCAAATACATGTGCCAATTTTTGTGTCCAGACAACATGCCTCCTCTGCACAATCCCTACAATTAGAATTCTCACAATGAATTCAAATTACCTAGTTTTCATATGCTCATGAGCATATCCACTTCATGTGTGATCAAATCACAACTGATAGCCAAACTATCCCTTTCACCTGTTATCTCAATTGGGTCTCCACTGAATCTGACATGCATGTAGTTAACCGTGGTGAATCTTCAGTTGCATGTGAGTTCACTGATTGTGAATTAATGAATAATTAATTCACTGAACTGTCACTAGTGTAAGTTCAGTTACAACAAGTACAACTGGGATTAACTCACTTAACTACACTTATAACTTTGTTACAACTCCAAATCACTCAGTTATAAATGAGATAATAGATTAATATTTATT
>CBVK0101516057.1:0-12893 GCA_900067695.1 Picea abies
TCCTCTTGCAAATAATGCATCTATGCTCTGTCCTTCCATGTTCTTCCATCCCATCTCCTCCAACAACAACGATGAGACCACATCATTGAAACTTAAATTAGTTGTATTACTACCTATTGCCACAACCGGATTATCCCACGAGTCTGGTAAAGAGCACAATAAACTGATACACTTATCTTCATATGAAATTTTAATATCAATAGATAATAATTAACTTACCACAGTATTGAAGGTGTTCATATGCTCTGTCAATGAGTTTCCATCTTTGATCCTTAGGTTATACAACTCCTTTGGTATGAAAATTTTATTTACCAGGGACTTAGACTGATACAAAGTCCCCAACTCATCCCATATTGCCTTGGTTGTAGTTTCCCCTGACACATTCAGTAATACTGAATCCGAGAGACACAAACAAATTGTGCTCTTCACCTTTCGATCCAACTTTTTCCCTTCTTTTGTTGACATTCATGTAGGTGCAGTACCTGTATCCATCGCGATCCATTGATCTTTGTCTACCAACAGGTCTTCCATATTGAGCTTCGACAACCCAAAAATTTTCCCATTAAATTTATCAATCTCTATTTTCGAACCGATCGTCATTTCTTTTCACCTAAAGAATCAATATTGCATATCTCCCACTGTAACAAGGATTATCACAAACCCAAGCCAAAGCCCTGACCACAAAGCATTCCCTTGAAGTCAATAACCTCACTCTGATACCAAATGTATATTTTAACCTTGTATAATTAATTATTACAAACATATTCTTAATAAAATAGAAAAGATACAATGGCGCACACACACATTACACAGAGATTTTTACTTTGGAAACACAAACCGAGAAAACCAACAACCTGTTTAGAGCCACACCTTTAATCTTCTATTCATCATCATCATTGTTTACAATACAATATACATATAGGATCCCGTGGTATCCAAATCCCTAATTCATTGACCCATATTAGTCAACAAACCTAATTCCTTAACCAGAATTAGAAAACCATCGACAAAAACCATGTGTCAAAAACCGCCAAAAATGGATGCAAATAAACGCCAAAAACGAACAACCCCCCCCCCAGACTAGCTTTGTTCCCATATTAGTGTACAATATATGGGATCATTTTTGTAAAGAATATAACACATACCCAACAAAGGAGACCATCATCCACATAGAGCACTAGCTGCTACAATATTTGCAAGCCTATAGTAAGCTACAACAAACCAGACATTACAAGTGGATGGGGGTTTTTACAATAATTTCATCTAGTCATCAGGTATAAGAATGTCGAGAGAAACAAATTGGAAAACATGCTTTCAAGGCCACCCACATCCAAGATTACAACTTTGGTCAGTCTGATGCACATTGATCCTTTTACCCATGATGGATACAAAGAGGCATACACAAAAGATGAGGACTTCAAGGAGGTGTTTCAACAACTATAGGGCCAAATTCATATAGAAGAAGGTGACGAAAAGGCTAACTATAATTTCCATAATAGGTTACTCTACAAGATTTATGTCCCTAGAGGTGAACGAATGCAACTTATCAGAGAGGTTCACACCTCAAAGGTTGTAGGAGATTTTGGTGTTGGAAAACAATTGTTGACTTACAAAGGTACGTGTATTGGCCCATAATGGAAGAAGATGTAGCATGATCTAATAGAGGATGTATACTCTGTTGTACCAACAAGTTGAGTAATATGAAGCAGGGTCTATACCACCCCTTACCTGTACCCACTCGACCTTGGGAAAACATTTCCATGGATTTTGTGTGAGGTTTATCAACAACCAGGAAGGGACATGACTATCTATTTGTGGTACTTGATAGGTTCAAAAAGATGTGCATTCTCATGACTTGTAAAAGGACCATCAAAGAAAAAGAAGCAACAAAAACGTTCTTTGAATAGGTCTGGGTGCATCTTAGGATACCAAGGAGCATCATCTCATACATGGATACAATATTTCTTAGTACATTTTGGAATACAATGTTGGAGAAGATGAACAATAAGTTGAAGAGATCTACAACTTTCCATCGACAGATAGATGGGGAGACATAAATAGACAATAGGACTTTGGTGCAACTTTGGAGGGGTTACAACCAAAAGCATTATAAGACTTGAGATGCAAATTTGATCTACATACAACACTATTATAATAAAGTAGTCCACACTTCTATTGGCGAGTCACCTTTTGAAACTTGCTTTGGATGTTTTCCACCTTCACCCTTGGATGTTGTATATGGACAACAAGGAGGAGTGAGGGAGGACCTCACATGAGATGCATTAAGAGTAGAAAATTTTGTTGAGAAGATTAGGCAAATCCATTTGCAAGTACATGAGATGTTGAAGAAGTCACAAAAAAATACAAGGCCAGACATGATCAACACAGAACCGGGAAGTCATTCAATGTGGGAGATAGATTTTGGTTACAATTGAACAAGGAAATACTACATGATCTTTGTAAGAAGATCAAGGCTCTGCGGTATGGACCTTTTGAGATATTGGAGAAGGTGGGAGATAATTCCTATAGACTTAGTTTACCCCCATACATGCACATTTACTCAATATTGAGTGTGGATAATCTCAAACTCTACAAGCCTTTCATGTTGGATCAAGAGGAGGAGCAGGTCCCACCTTCCATAGATGACTTAGGTCTAGATGCTTAGGCAAAGTTGACAAAGGTCAAAGTTTTACAGAAGCAATCCAACACTAGAAGACATGGGCAACATGACCTTTGGCAGATTAGGTTGAAAGGACAACTTCCTGACAAAGTAAAGTGGTACTCTAGGGAGAAGGTAGAGGAAAATTTTCTTCACCTCATTTAGTAAATATTTTGGGGACCAAAATATTCCTTCTATGAGGAGGTATGATTTGGGTTGGATCATTATATTATTTCTCATCTATCTCAATGCTTTTAGAGTGGAAAAAATTGGAGGAATCAACTTGCAGGGTCATTTTAATGGAAAGTCTGAGTTTGGAAAATTGGGGTTTGAAACCTTCAAGAGACATTTTTAGAAATCAAACGATATTTTTTGGGGTCAAAGATTTCTAAACTTTAGCTAAGATCCCTCGATGTTATTCTACACATCGAGACCTTTCAAACAATGCAAAAAGCACATCAATCAGAGCTTGTATGCAAACGTTATGCTTCTCGCAAGTTGACCTACCATGTTGACCACGATGGTACGAGTGTATGCCATGTCAACCCCCATTGCTCACGCATATGGGGCTAGCCAAGTATGGAATTTCAAGAATATTCTAGAAGGTCCAAAACCTAATCACAATTGAGGGTTGAAAAAGTCAAAACCCTACCCATAGATGGCTATCGTGCGATGTCAGTAGTAAAATCAGTGATTCGGCTCAGAATTGGATGGCTCCGGTAAGGAAGTACAAAGATTATCCTAATAGGGTGCTCTGATAATAGGATTGTTTATGTTGAGTTGATGATTATTCATTGAGGGAACTTGAAATAACATTATTGTTAAGACATTTGGCAGTCTTATGAAGGTGTTGAAGTTGATAGGCAATCTTCTAAAGGTAGCGACATCCACAAAGAAGATATGCAAGATGGCGACATCGACAAAGATATAGGACACCGAGGCCATAATGAATAGTTACATCCAATGCGATAATAGGTGATTGAAGCAACTCAGAAAGTGTAACATGAAATTAAGTTGTAGCATTAATTCGCCTCAGAAATTTCGGTGGTAATGCACTATAGAAGACATACTAAAAACTTAGGGTTTCATGAAAATCAAAACCATTGAATATAAACTCATTTAAATATAAGGCCAAATAAGATAAAATTTTGTTAATGGGTCGAATTTTTTTTTTCCTCTACTTAATTCTTAATTCATGAAATAAAAGCATTTTTTTAAGCTTTCAAGCAAAACTTGGAATAAAAAATTAATAATTATATCGATATACTTACAAAAAAGTAGGCATTATGGCAATTCGTATTTTAAAAGACAAGACTGAAAAGATAAAACAAAATGTAAATAATGAATATTAAAAAAAATGTACATTGTTTTTCTTCAATAATAATCAATTTTTATAGTCCCCAAGGTGTAGGACAATCGATGATGGAGTGTGTTGTTAAGGCACTTTGTGATGTTAAAGTCACCGGTTCGAAACCCGCGGGGACAAAAAATCCAGCCATGTTAAGGGTTGGTTTGACTCAGGCCAGGTGCGATCCCCGAGTGATTTTGACGGCTTAGATGCCCCTGGCGATCCCCGAGTGATTTTGACGGCTTAGATGCCCCTGAGTCACGGTTTTGCAGCCACATGCTAATCCTGCAGGTCACGAACAAACTAGCAAAAAATAATAATAATCAATTTTTATAACTAAAACATCATTTTTATCTAAACATATAATAGGTAAATATATATAATATAATTTATAATATAGTTAATCTCATATCATGTTTTAAAGTGTTAGTTTAATGAATAGTGGTTAATGTTTTTAGTTTTCTTGATTGCACTAAATCTATTGAAAATATTATTTACAAATTTGGTTTGATCCCTAGTAGACTGGGTGAAAATCAACAATGAGATTTGATCCCAAGTAGACTCAGTGAAAATCAACATCCCCCACCAATTGGCCAAGCCCTTGACTATGAATATTGATTTTTATTACCACGTACAAAACTTATAATCGTTGGGACTTCACTAAGGAAGATTGAAAGGAGAAGTAATTGTCCATGTTGCTCGTACTCGTTAAGTTTTTAAAAATCCATTCTCAATTTAAAAAAAATCAACTTGTTCTTATTTTATAGTTTATTCCCTAGGCTTATTTTATAGTTTATTAATTGGAAAAGGAGTAATAGGACGAGGTTGGAGGCAGTAGAGTGGTTAACGATGTGTTTAATGGCATATAGTTTATAAAAAAAGAACATAAGTTTTAGAGGTTATATATGATTATCAAGGGATAATCATTGTATAAAAAATTTATAAAAGTTTTAGAAATAGATAAAAATATAGTGTGGGATTATTTTGATGGAGCCAATTAAGCCAATGCTAGAATTTGTTGAGCACAAGTCTATATATTTTTAAGAGACAATTATGAGATCAAATTCAAAGCAATTGTAAGACAGGGAACAAATAATAGAGTAGAAATTTATGGGTTGTGGTTCATCTTGAAAATAGTAATAGAGTGTGTTTAAGCAAGTTTATATGTAATACGTGACTTCAAACTTTTCTTGGACTGGGTAAATGGTAATATCAATCTGAAAAATTTACTGTCAATTTTAATAATGGACAAAATTAAAGAGGTGAAGTCAAATTTCATTTAGTTCATTTTAGCACGTCTACAGAGAGCTTAACATGAAGGTAGGTTCATTGTCCAATGAAACACTAAGGATGTACGAAGGATTGACAGAGGCGGTAGAAGTAATTGATGGAATTATTCATCAAGTTACTTCTCACTCTATTTATTTATAAACACTTTATGTGTTGATGATCTATTTAATAGTTGTTCTAGAAGTTTTTTTTTTTTTAAATGTAAATTGTAGTTTAAAAAACAGGATGGTTGATCTTGAAGTCTTTTTGAATGTAAAAGATATTGTGGTGTTTGGAAAACTCTATAGATTTGCTTACACTAAAGATTTTTGAGCTCTTTTTTTGGGAGAGTGTCATTTAGGCACAACAAATGTTATTGCTTTTCCCCTTGAATATGAATATACACTTTTTTTTTTCCTATGGAAAAAATCTTTAATAATAATTGTTTAAACTTCATTGAATATATAAATAATAATGCTTATTACATGGTCATTGTTGGTGTTATTGAATTTTATGTATTTAATGTTGATCTTCGTATGATGGTTATTGATATAGATTTTAATTGTTGTTATTCTCACGATGAAACTCAAAAACCACCATTAAAAGTAAGAAACAATGTAGTGTTTGTTGATTACCAATTTATTTGGAGTAGAATAGTAGCATGCTTTCACCTTCACCTCTCCACCGCCATTCATCCTTTCCGGGAGGTGAGGGTGTGCTTCTATGTAGTAGTTAAGTACACACCCTCACACCTTCACCCCAAAAAGGATGGGTGGTAGGGATTGAGGGTGTACATGTATTTGTTTGATCCTCTTTAATGATAATCAAAGATATATTATAATTATTTATTATCAATGTTGAACAAAAGAACGAACAAACACATGATTGTAACACCAAAAAACATTAAATAAGGGTGAGCAACTCGAGTGGGCAACGTGGTAAGACAAATTATCATCCACAGATTTATAAAGAGAATGGTGACTTTAATTCTTCCTTAGAACTTCCAATTATTTGCAATCTAAGCCAATATCATTCTATGGCATATGGCCAAATTCACACAAACTTGCATTAGGATCCATGTTGACATAGTTTAAAAACACATTCCTTATATGGCCCTACAACTAAAGAGAGGGAATCATCCTCTTATTTTCAACCACACCTTCATGGGATAGCATCAACCTTGAATGAAGAGAGATTGATTGATATGTACACGGGAGTAGTTTTGCTCCACGCCAACACGCCAACAATGCTAAGTGTGCATGATCAACTTTGTGACAACATCGCAATCATAGATTATGCACAAACAACATCAATGAACCAATTGTGCCACTTCAATAACAACTCAGTGTGAGCAATCATTGCCACTTGCAAAAGACTACACAAATGACAATGTAGGTATCAAAGTTGACCAAGCCAAGCATAAACAACCTAAAAACCCAAAACAAGGCAATGCTCATCCTTGTACTTAGTTCCACAAGTCCACCATTCATGATGTGGACATTTAACACTTATAGATATCTATCATGCATAGTGTGCATTATCCCATTATCCTAGTCTTGTAGGAAATTATTCTCATCAAACTCTCAAGTGAAGCATATTGTGCATTAACCTAGTCTTGCAATTAACTATTCTCATCAAACTCTCAAGTAAGGGGTTAGGGTTATCCCTAAGTGGTTTCTCTACTCTCTTTATATTTGTGAAGCTCGCTCTCCTTACACAATTAAAGTACACAACATATTCCTACTATGACACTACAACTACACCTCAATTTTATGCCCCATTACAGCGATAATAGATTGTGTAACATCACACTAAACTTACGCCCATTGTGTGAATTTATTTTTTTGGGATCCTTCTTAAATTGCTCTCTAATTTAATAGAGAGTAACACATATATAAGTCGCACATGTTAGCAATGTGATTACATGTTTAGGAGAGCTCTCGATATATATGAAAATCAATTATTATGCTATTTTTTTCCAGCAAAAAAAATCTCAATATATTTATATATATGTTGTTCTCAAAGACAAGTAGATTGACAGGAAATACACCCAACTCCAAACCATTCCAAGAGATTACTAAAATAGCAGCCACCTCTTAAAGATCTTAAGAAACATATCCTATTTACTGAACTTCCATTACAAACAAACAAAAATCCTATATTACTCTGAAGAATTCAACCTCCATATTTCAAAACTAACACAAAACCAATCTCCAAAAAAATAGTAGGATTTCAGACACTAAAAGAGATGTAAAAAGTGTGAGGGGCCCTCATGTCCTCCAATCCATTTATTGTACTTGATCTTCCCTTCTGGAGACTGAAGAGAGTTTTTGGATAGAGAATCCGCCACCCAGTTCTGTTCCCTGAATATATGAGCAAACATGAGTGTACTGAATGATGTTGTTATTTCCATAATTTTGTCCTTCCAGCCCACTAAAGAGGTGACATGTAAATTTCCCTTGCAATTCAGGAAGTCAATCACTATTTTTGAATCTCCAAATACTTGTAGATGTTCAAAGTCTAGCCAGATGCCAAGGTTAAGGTCGCCCAAACGCCTAGAATTTCAGCTCTTGTGTTTGTACCAGGGCCACAATTGAGGGTCCACTTGTAGCTAGTGTTTCCAGAATATTTTATTACACCCCCTGCCCCACTCAGGAACCAGTGGCTTGAGATACACCATCAAACCATCCCACAGTAGGCAGAGCATAACAAGGAGTCTTTAATATTCTAAGACACTTCCCTTTCTGAGAACCCAAACCTATAGAAATTTCCAACATCCCCATAATTTTTAAACAACCGCTTGTATAGAAGGGGTACCATTTTCGAAGATTTTTTTGCGTCTTTCCAGCCAAATAAACCAACAAACCAAGGAGGGTAGAGTATTGAAGTTCCTCTCCTTATTAATCCAACCATCATAACAGTTAATTAAATTGTTACCATCCCAAATAGAGTTTATAAGAAGTGCAGATTTTATCTTTTGCCACACCTGTTGAGTGAAAATACAATTGACGAACAGATGCAAGACTGTCTCAGAATCCATGGAACATAAGTGACAAAGGCTTGGTCCTTCCCAACCTTTTTTTTGAAGGT
This sequence comes from Picea abies, assembly GCA_900067695.1. Lineage (NCBI taxonomy): Eukaryota > Viridiplantae > Streptophyta > Pinopsida > Pinales > Pinaceae > Picea > Picea abies. The sequence continues at coordinate 8,367 of CBVK0101516057.1, forward strand.
TATCCCATGTTAAGATTTTATTCTCCACTACGAGCCAAGTGAATAATCTAATTTTTAAGGCAACATCCCAAGACCACATATGCCTCCTCCATCCTCCAGAATTTTTAAGGCAACATCCCAAGACCACATATGCCTCCTCCATCCTCCAGACTGTTGCTACCAAAGTTTTTTTGCTAAAGCATTATAAACATTTTTAACTGATAGGATGCTCGAGTTGTCTCCACTAGTCCAAATTAATTTGTCTTCTCTTTGCTAGAGTTGGACCCCTGATCCAATTAAAGCCTTACAAAAAAAAAAACCCATTCAAGAGCCAAGCCAAATCACTCGATAGTTCCAAATCAGAACTGTCTTTCCACTGAGGAATTACATACCCCATCAAGGTTTGTGCACTGGCTTGAGAAATATATCTGATATTTTTAATCTTTAGGGCCGACAAAATATCTGATATTTTTAATCTTTAGGGCCGACAAAATATCTTGAGAGAGAATAAACGCATTCCCAAGGCTCAGTATCTTGTCTTGCCCAATTAAAACTGACTGTCCATTTCCAGGATTCCAACTTAACTAGTGAGTGATAAGGGGAAGAGATTTTAGAAGGTTTTTGCAAGTCCGTGAAGCTAAGGGTTGACTAGTCATGGTCGATCTGAAACAAGTAGAGACATATATATAAGGAAGGTATTTATCCTTGATCACCCTATGCTAAATCCCATCCTTCGTTAGGACACACCACAATGAGTTTGTAGCCAACGCTCGGTTAAAGTGGTGAATATTTCTAATACCCCAACCACCGAAAGACTTTGGTTTAGCTAGAACCTCCCAACTACAAAGGTGAAAGTGATGAGAAGTACTACCACCCAACCAAAGGAAGTCAAAAATCAATTGGTGAATCTTATTAAGCACAGATATTGGGACCCCCATCAGAGCCATCCAATAAATTAGTTGGGTTTCCAGCACCATTTTACAAGGATGCAGTGACCACCTATTACACCAATGTCCAATCATGTTTTCAAATTTAGCTAAAAGCCATCTCCAATCATCAAACCTGTATTTATAAGATTTTAAGAAATATTCCAGGTATTTGAAGCCTTCAACCAGGTCAACAAAATTAAAAGAAAAATATTCCTTAAACTTGTCCAACATCTCCCCTTGGATTAAAAGAAAAATATTCCTTAAACTTGTCCAACATCTCCCCTTGGATGCCCGAGTGGTGGAAGATAGATTTACTCATATTTACTTTAAGACCCAAGGCACAACATAAAAGATTCAGTAGGGATTTTATCTCCTTCCAATCCTCTAGGGAGGCCTTTGTCATGATGAGGATGTCGTTAACAAAGAAAGGATGGAGAATTTTTACAATCCTGGAAACCTTCACCCCCGTCAGGCTTCCTTCAGTCTTAACTTTTTTCAACAACATGGTGAAACTTTCCATAACTAAAATGAACAGTAAAGGTGACAACAAACAACCTTTCTTTAAACCTATGTCACTCTGAAAAAAGGGGGAAGTCTCACCATTTATAAGGACAACAAAGGAGGAACTGACTACACAACTCATAATCCAGTTGATAGAAGGCAAACTAAAGGCCGTTTGAATGAGGATCAATCTTAGAAAGTCCCAGTTTACACAGTCATAGGCTTTTGTTAAGTCCAACTTTAAAATTAGAGCCTTCAAATTTTTCATTTTTATACTGTGTAAACATTCTTGCATCATCCCAATAGCATCCAATATCTTCCTGCCTTTTAAGAAGCCTAGTTGTTCACTCGACAGTGACCTCGAGAGGATAGGCTTGAATCTATTTGCAATCACCTTTGCTATCAACTTATAGCGTAAGTTACAGAGTGCTATGGGTCTGTAGTCTCCAAAAGTTGAAGGTTTATTTTCTTTTGGGATCAAAGTCAGAAAAGTGGAGTTTAGAGAGCTTATAACCTTACCTATGATCCCAGAGTCCTCCACTAACTCCAATAGATCACCACCAAGCAGATCAAAGAAATGAGAGAATAATTCAACCATCCAACCATCAGGGCCCAGACTTTTATCTTTTACAAAGCACTTCATGACTTCGTTAATATCTAATTTTGTACAAGGTCTATCAAGATGTAAAGTATCCTCCTCATTTACAAAACGAGGAAAAATATTGGCTGCAAAAAATTGATCCACTAAGGAGGGATGGTCGCCAATTTCAAACAGAGCTTTAAAGTATCTTTTAGATTCTTTTTTAAGTGCCTCTTGACCCATGTGTCTCTTTCCATCCTCATCCAGAATCTCCCAAATATTCTTGTTATTCCTTCTAGCACTTTCAAAGCTATGAAAGAACCTTGTATTTTGATCATCACTCTTCAACCAAATAGCTCTACTCCTTTGTCTCCAGAGTTCTTCATCACAGAGAAGTAATGAATTTCACTCTTCCTCCAGATTTTTAAAGTGGCAGTCAATATGAGAGTCCCTCCCATCCCTCGGAAGTGAAGAAAGTGCTACACGTAGCTCCTCCTCCGGAGTTTCTAGTCTAAAGAGTTTTTCCCTTCTCTGAAGCTTTACCCAGGATTTAACTGGGTTTTTAACACTTTCAATTTCCACACAAATCTTTGTTGGATATCAGATTCCACCAAAAAACCTTGATCAAGCAAAACATCTTTAACTATAGAATTGAACTCTTCCTCCACCAACCAAGACAGGTTTAACTTAAAAGGGTAGGCCGAAGGAAACTAAAGAAATTCAAATTGTGTGAATATTGGTGCATGATCCGAGATAAAAGGGTATTCCACCCAAGATCAATATCTACCCACTTCACTTAACAGATTCTCTGATACTAAAATACGATGCAACCTTTTTGCAATGTTGTCGACCCCTTCTCTTCCATTCCTCCACGTGGGAGACAAAACATCCGGTAGAAAATTCACTAAGTGATTTTCTTGGAAAAGATCTTTTAAGAAGCTAGAAAGCTTGTCAAGATGTGTCGAAGCTCCCTAGACCTCATCGGCTCTAGTAGTGAAGTTTAGATTCCCTGTAAAAATCAAATTTTTATAAGCCAACAATCCTTTAGAGGCCACCTATTCCAAAAAATCTTTCCTCTCGTTGCAAGGCCCATATACATTGAGCAGACAAATATGCTTGTTATTCTCCAAAAAAGAGCCAGAGAGTAAAATTCCTCCACAACAGAGGAAAGGATCCAGTACAATTTTATTAGTGTCCCATGTCACCAATAATCGACCAAAGTTTCCAACCGAACTAACATCACAAGATAACCAGCTTGGATAAAATTGTAACATAAACATCCAAGCTTTTTTTTCATCAACAAGAGTTTCTTGTAAGAAAATAATGTCAAGTTTTGTCTTTTGTAGCAATCTGCGCATGGATGCCACTTTCAGGGTCCCCCCCACCCCTCTGAGATTTAAGGAGAGTAGTATCATGGCTTGGCCCTAGCAGGGGCTTTCATGCCTCTAAGCGCCCCAATGTCAGTAACAGTAGAAGTAAGAGAGTTAGGTACATGAGGCAAACAAGTAGTTTTTTTGCACGCACTCCTCATTTTTATGGGTGAGGTATCAAAACCTAGACCCTTTGACCAAGAGAAATCGGAGGCCAGACCCACACTAGGATTTTCTAAACGCCCTGAAAGACCATGAGATCCAGGAAATTTTAATACATTTCTCCCTTGAAAAGCAGGGATAGGGAGAGGAGTAACAACCTCTCTGTGCAAAGGGACTAGAGACTCCAAGGCCTGCCCCAGGGAGCACTCTCCAGGCTCCGACTCACAATAACCTGACAAAAGAAAATAATCCCTCTCTGTCTCACTATTCAAACCTCCAACCCCCAAGGAATCCAAAGCCTCCAGAGTTCTAAAACCCCTAGAAGGAGGGGAGTTACATCCAGGTATTACAGAGTGTACCCTATTACACTATTTGGATTAAGCTTGTTCACTATTTTTCATCATTTTTTGTTTTTTTATTATAAGTGGTTTCTTTCTTATGCATACAAGGATTATACATTATGAAGTTGGTCTTGGAGTATGACCTAAAATTGCTTTTTCTTGGCTAAGAGATCATCTTCCTCACACGTAAGGAAATAGGTTAAGGTCCCAAGACCAAGAGGCATTTGGCAGGAGTGAAAGTTTGCCCCCTTATGGCCTTCCAACGAGTTATTCTAGATGGCATGGTTTTCCTTGAGTAATGATGATGAGTTAGCCTATATTCATGGATAGTATCCAGTGATGCATGTCCCCACTACTAGCTTACATACTAAGTTATGATAGGTTCTCCCACTGTGAAAAAAAATTGAATTTTACATTATGAAGACTTTATATTATAATATTCTTGTTTTTTATTCAATACCTTGTTTCTTTAATAACTATTATTTATTAGAGGTGTGTTATTATGGGACGTTCTCTCTCTCTCTCTCTCTCTCTCTCTCTCTCTCTCACACACACACACACACACACACACACATATATTTGATTTTATAGTGCATATCGCATGGTTTATTTTGCATGGTGTTACACATCAAAATTACTCACTTCAATAGTGTCACAAGTGTCAT
>CBVK0101516061.1:0-13513 GCA_900067695.1 Picea abies
AGATGGTACAACGATGGTTTTTCCGTCAATAACTGCATTTATATCCATTCTGAAGCATCCTTATAATGGTCGAGATGCCTCCAACGGTCATATAGATTCTCTATGGAGAAGTACCATTCTGGGTTTTTCTGATATTCCAGCGGGGTTCAAGTTCTGCAAGCCTGCCTTCTACAAAGTCTTCTCTAGAACTTCCTATAGTTTTTCTAACTTCTCTTTCTTCTTACTGATCTTTCTTTCATTCTTTCCAATGATCTGAGTCTCTGGGTTTCTCTTTCCATTCTTACTCTTACTTCCTCTTAGACTAGTAGCTTCATACTACTGATGTTCATCCAAAGGGTGCAAAGGTAGAACTTATTCTCTTATTAACTCTAGGGTAGGTACTTTTCTTTCTTGGATGGATAGGTCCTTCAAACCTTCCTATGTTCTTTCAACTTTGAAAACTACTTATCTTTCCCTCTGTTTCTTCGATGTATCCTCTTGTTCTTATATTAGGTGCTCTATTTTTCTAGCTATGAAGTCCCTTAATTCTTTTTTTTTTCTGTTTTGTATTCTTCTATTAGTCACATTATTTTTCTAGCTATGAAGTCCCTTAATTCTTTTTTTTTTCTGTTTTGTAGCTTCCTCCTCTGTGTTCCTTCTGATCCAATCCTTTTCAATCCAAGTATTTTCTAACAAAAGTGAAAAGGGGGCGTTGTTCTCAACGAACTTAATGACTTCAAATTATTCTTTAGTCAATGTTTCATGGGAAATCATAGGTACATTAGTAACTCTTCCACATAAGGTTGTCATCTTTCCTTTAAATAAGCCTATCATTCCCAATGAAGGTATCATAGCAGGCTTTCCCAAAATTTCCCAAGTGATTTTTGGAATAATATTCACATGTGTTTCTTCATCCAAGACAGATTCTATGTCGAAGTCTCCTATTATTGTTTCTATGCACTGATTTTCTTTCAAGATCTCTATTAAACTGACGTCTCTATGATCATTCAGTGTTTCTTTAAACTGTAATAACATAGTCTCTGATTCTTTATGGTTCTCTAAGATATCCTTAGCCTCTTGACTTTCTTTATATTTTTCTTGTCTCGAGTTCATCTTTTCAAATTTAGCAATCAATATTGGGAAATCCTCAACTTCATGACCAATAGCTTTGCAACAAAGACAATTAATACCTATACCAGGGCATTCCTTAGCAATATGTCCTGGACTTCTGCAGTTATAGCATAGTGTCAATCCTCTCTTTTGTTTAAACGATCCCCAACCTTTCTGGTACTGCACACTGGGATCACCATGTTGGACCTGCAATCTACGAAAAAAAATTCTAGTTTTCTCCATCCACTTGCTAGTCCAAAAATTCTTTCGATGTATAGGAATAACATATCTTTCACTATCTCTATCGAATTTATTCAGATCCATTCTTTCTTCTAACTATGCCCTATCTTTTAGACTAGGATAAAATCTATCAAACATACCTAGATTCATACTTTCTAAAAAAACATTTCCACTTATCTTACATTTATCAGAGCACAAAGCTTTAAGATCTCACCTCTTTTCTTCATATCGGGTTTCTTTCTTAGCATAGAGCTTCACAAGTCAAGTAGAATATTGTGCACTACAACAGTAAATCTATGCACAAATCGTTCTCTTTTCTTCATTTTCTAGCAATCACAATTTCAGATCATGGTAACATAACGATTTGTTGGTACAGGGGAAGACCTAGTGTTCAACGCTTCAACAACACACCAAGAAAACCCTAACTATCGGCCCTTTAGGAAACACCTGCAAAGAACATGAGGTCTCACCCAAGGTAGAAGCATGGGGGGTTGTAGGACTCAGGTGTCTACAACTGACCTGGGACATAGATCTATGATTACAACACTTGACAGAGTACTTGACCAATAACATGCATTAGTTCTTGAACTTTATCCACATCGTAGGTTAAACCCTTATTACAGATTAGCGCAGTAGTAATCAAGATTAATCACATCCAATCATTTATCACATAGCATTATCTCAGATATAGCATTCATTCACATCATTAAGCACTAAACAACAACATCAAATGCATTCATTATATGTTATAACAACAACACTAAGCAAATAAGCATATAAACAACATCGACAACATCGCACAAATCACATCAACACAGGATATATGTGGTTCACCCCAATGTGGGGCTACATCCACCAACTCTTCTTATTCTTTATTAGTCTTCGATCTCCTTATATTTGCTAGTTCTTGTACACAAATCCACAGAGCTCATCTTCGCACTGAACAAGTGATGTACGCACAGTGCACTAGATCCACCTTCCTCAAAATCAGGTCAAGGAACAAAACCAACTCCTTGATAGCACAAAGACTTACATAGTCTGTCTACACAAATCCTCTTACAATCACTTTCACTTAGCTCTGCAAGTCTCAACACACAGTATGCAAAAAATCCAATGACTGCTCTTCGCACTTAGCAACCTTTACATATTCTTGCACGAAGCCAAATTAGATAGGTTATAACCTTTACCTACATCACTTAGCTATGTATTTATACATTACAAAAATGACTAAACATGGGTAAACCCATGGGCCGACATCCCATACCCATTACATGAACCCTTAAAATCCCAAAAATCCCACAAAACAAGTGAGATCCCACGATCTCAGCTTCACCTGGGCTCTCCATCTTCGACCAGCCTGTCGAAGTCCCCAAAACACGACCATTGTTTCCTCAAAACTTGTTTGAGGGCCAACAAGCTTCAAGAATGGGTAATGGAGTTGGAGATTCAAGCAGTACTAAGAACTTCGTAGGAAGTGCATGATCAGAGGGAGGAGGCCACTAAGAGTGCAGTGGAAAGGATCGGAGTCCTCGCCTTATAATGCAACATGCTAAGCAACAGAAGTGCGCAGACCTACAAACGCCTCACGGAAGACCCAGAGCTTATGAAGTTGGAAGCACATCTACAGGAGGTGCAACAACATACAATGGAAGTTCAGGTATAGATGAAGTCACTCACTGTGGTTGAGAGAATGAGGAGATCACAAGAACAACGCACAACCCAACGACAAATTACTGCCATCTAAGGGAGAGTTATGGATGTTACACAGAGGATACAACCGGTGTAGTAGGAATCCTACGCAATGTTTGAAGAGATCGAAGGACAAGGATCACAACTACACCAAGTGGTTGCTACAGTGGAACAATGCCTAGAAGAGCCTATTACAACACAATTGATCTAGGATTTTGTTGAGCAGGAAGATGAGGAGAAGTCACAAGTCTAGGAAGCTCGAGCTAAGATCAAGACCTTCGAAGCAGCGTTGCCCCAGATCTAAGTTACCCGGGACGAGTCATAGGTGAATGTTGGGGGCCTGTTGGCCCTCGAACAAGTTTTGAGGAAACATTGGTTAGGTTTGACCAATTTTTGGAAATCAACAGGCTGGTCGAATGTGGAGCACCCAAGCAAAGCTGAGATCGCAGGATCTCACTCGTTTTTTGGGCTTTGTGGACCCACCATGGGGTTCTTAGGGTTTTGTAATGGGTATGGGCTATTGGCCCATGGTTTACCCATGTTTAGGAATTTATGTAAATGTAAAAGTATAAATAATAATAATATTGTAAGAATGAGTAGTAGTAAAAGTAGTAGTAAGTAGCTAAGTGCAAGAGGCAAGTAGTTTTGAGTTTCTTTGTGCAAAAATCCATGTATGTAAGGCTCTGTGCTTAGTAGAGGAGTTGTCTCTATGCCTTGACCTGATTTTGGGAAGGTGGATCTAGTGCACAATGCGCAGATCACTTGTCCAGTGCGAATCTTGGCTTCGTGGCTTAGTGCACAGGAGCAGATGAATGTAAGAGATTGAAGACTAATAAACAAGAATAAGTTAGTGGACGTAGCCCCACAATCGTGTGAACCACGTATATCATGTGTTGATGGTTTGATTTGTGCTATGATATTTATGTTGTAGATCTCCTTAGTGCATTGATTATTATGAATGATAGATATATCTATGAATGCTTAGTACTTTTTCTATGTTGAATGTGTTAGATCTAACTTATGATGCTAAATGTGATGTATGTTTTTTCATTGTTACTTCGTTGATATGTACTTAGGGTTTGATATGCAATGTGAATAAGGATAATGAATTAATGTGTGTTGTTCCTAAGTACTCTTCGAATTGTTATAATCACATATCTGTGTCCCAGCTTGGTTACATACACTTGAGTCCTGTAAACCCCCCTGCCTCTACCTCGGGTGACACTGCATCTGCTTCGCAGGTGTTTCCAAAAGGGCCGATAGTTAGGGTTTTGTTGGTGCATTGTTGAAGCATTGAATCTTGGTTCCTCCCCTCTTCCAACATACTTCCTGTTAACACATAATATTTTATTATGATTTGAGATAATTTCCCAAAATACATTTCTATAAGAGGGTTCCTGTCCTTTTGGTCAACTTGACTTCAAGTCAGTTTTTCAGGGGGTTTGAGAAGGAGTTTGCAGTTCTTGATGATTCCATTGTGTAGAAGACATCATAATATTTCCATCCATATCTCTTGCAACCTAAAACTCTTCTAGGAAGGCCTCCAAAAACCCTCAAAGACCATGTTGTGTTTATGCTTAGAGCACGTTGCGCTTCTGCAATTTTTGAGTGACTAACTTAAAACTTGGATTATGAAAAAATGGGAAGGTATTTTTGAAAACTGGAGGACGTTTTTGTTCATCACTTACAAAATAAAAAAAAACTCTCTTAGTTTTTCAAAACGTGTTATGGTTAGAGAGATATTAGACACACAAGTGGCACTACGAAATGTGTAGAACTGTTTTATAGTGGCGCTACGAAATCTGGAGGTGCGCTACAAAATATTTGAGCACTGTGAAAAATCAATTGACACGTGGAATCCAAATAAACAAGATGTGATTTAAAAATTCTATTCAAAGGTGTAAAATCAACATTCAAGGGAATCCAAAGAGGACAAGTGGCAGATTGATGAATATTATTTTAACTTTAGCAATTCCAGCATTCGAGATATTCAAACAACAACCTTTAGATTTGAGTTATTTTCTATTTAACTAATCCCTAGAAGTTAGTAAGTAGTTGTACACATGTCAATTATTTTTGAGTTAGTTCCTAGGAGTTAGGCAGTTAGTGGTTACATGTGTCACTACTTTGTAACAATTTCTATTTTAAGAAACATGTGTTAGAGCTCGAATCATGGAAGGCTAGGCAGGCATCTTTGATATATATGCATATGTAAATAAAAAAAAAGGAGGGATTCGAGAGAGGGAAGACCTGAGAGGTCTGAAGTAGATTTTTTCAAGATCTAAGAAGAAGTTGCAGGGGATGTGAAGCTTTGGTTTTAATTGTAGACCTGTACTTCTTTCTATGTAAATAATTTTCAGTTGATAATAAAGCACTTGATCAGTTTGTTTTCTCCATTCTGTGTTAAACCTTTTTCTCATTTTCATCTCCTTGGATATGTATTGTTGCTATAGGATATATGTAGGAAATTTATGTGTTGAAAGGATTATTGTATATGATATCCTCTAGTCCTTGCCACATGATTATTTGAGTTTTTACTTAGGTTTTAGAATGGTTTTCTGAAATCTAATTTTTTCCTCCTACTGTCAGATGTATTGAGGACCAAGATGCTCTTTGATCATCTTCATTTTGTGTTCCTCATACTTCTTCATTACATTTCTTTATAAGCATTGTAACTGATCTAAGCTATGTTGACTTGATTTCCTTCCCATAGAATGTTAGTTCAGGGTAATAGTTTTTCATGGATTCCATGCCTTCTCAATTAATTTTACCACTCTCAAAGTTTCCTAAAACCCATCTAATTAATTTTCACTTTAATATGTTCTAGGCGTGCACTTAAGAAGTCTAAGAACAAATTCTAGCACTAACACTTCCACTTGGAAATATTCATCAAATTCCTCCATAACCCACTCAATTCAATATCCATTCTTCCCCTTTTCTAGTACAAAACATTGTTGCAATTTACATGCTACAGATTTTCACATAGATTTTGGATGGTTGTTTCCACCTCTTTGTCTTCACTATTTTTTCTGGCCTCAAATTCTTGAGAACACTAGTCACTAAATAAAATTGTATGCACCTGATATTTCATATCTTTAAGATGCATATTCAGTCTACCTGATTTCTCAAGTAAACTTTGTTCTTGGATTTTATTAAAATGACTGATTTTCATTAAACATTTTATACCTTTATGTAAGGAATCCTCCATGATAATGTACCAATTATTTTTAGTATTTTCATTATCCTCTTTTGTCATCTCTTCCTTGGAAAGTTCCATTATTGCATCAATGTAGTCTTTCATATCCCATTTCAAGATTCCATATACTTCACTATCAGTTGAAGTATCTCCAAGCCAACACATTGTTCTCTTCACATATTGATCCTCCTTGTTGTCTTTAGAAAATGCACTCTTTGAACATGCATAACTTTCTCTTTCACATATTTTCTAAGATAATGTAGTTTCATCTTCTGATGTGACATATTTTTGTATTTGTTTCGCCTTTATTCCCTTATAAGGAAATTTTTATCTCCCTTTTATTTGAGTATAGCCTATGGTGGTTTCCTATCTTTATAACCTGCATAACCTGGAATCACACACAATTCATCAATTTTAAAAACATGAGACTCATGAGTGTCTTTATATTCCTCTAGCATCCTTTCCTTACGTTGGAATGAACTTTCCAATTTCTCCATGAGGTATGCACTTTGAACCTCACCTTCCCCTCCAGTCATTACTCCCTTCTCTGGCTCACAAAAGTGAATTGATGGTCCTGCTTCCAAGGACTTTCTATACTTAGCTTCTCTAAGTTCTTCCTCTATTTCCAACCAAGCCCTTACGTTGTGTTTTTTCTTCCTTGCAATCAATCTGTTAATATGCCATCCATCCTTCATCTTCAGTCTCCAACCATATCTATGGTTTTTCTCACTTTCCTGTAGTAGCTTCATTACTACACTGAGTCTTTCCTTTAACTCAACAAACTACCTTTCAAATTCATCTTGACTCCTCTAATTCCTTCCAATTTCTCTGGAATTCCCTTTCCCTATGTTGTGGCTTGTCTCTAAACCTCTTTCATGACTATCAATAGTCATATACATCTCTTCCCTTTGTGAACTTCTCCTTTTTCATTGTGAGTTTCATCAAGCATTTTATCTGTAGAAAGTCTCTACACCTTGCCACTCAATACCTCATCAATGTTTCTCCTGAGCTTGACCTCTTGGTATCATCGGTTCTCTCCTTTAGAACCTTATAAGCATCCTCTAATTTTCTTTGGATCTACATATACTCACACTCCTTAGAGAAATTATATGGTTCTCCTTAATTCCATTCCTCATATGGAATTGTTTACAAAATCCCTTTCTGCAAGGTTATTTCTACCACAAGCTTCTCCTTTCTCTTCTCTCTGTCACAACTCTATTGGTTGTATGGTTTGCTCATCATTAACCTTTCTACTTATGTTTATACCTGCAAACATAAATGTTTATTAACCAAATTTAATCATAAAACATTAGATTAATACCTGCAATATGTGTTCCAAGATATTTTCCTCCAAACATCTATCTCCAATACTGCTTCTTGGTCGAAATGGCCTCAATCTATAGTAATTCACTAAGTAAATTGTATATCCGATTCATTTTTCTTCATGTCTGTAGAGTCTACTTTCTTCTACAAATCCACCTTTCCAAAGAGTGTCGCTATGAGCTGATAACAAAAATGAAATCAAGTTCCACACTCTAATACCAAAAATGGTGACCTCCCAGCTTAAAAACACACCTATGTAGAGTAAGAATGAACTCTGTTGCATTTACAGAAATTGATTTTCTCTTAAATTCTCAATACAAGCCCAAATTTCCCTTTGTAATAGAGAAACCTAATTTTATGTTTCACACTAGTCCACTAACACTCAAAACCAGGTGCTAAGTCTCCATAAGACCTCAAAATATGACCAAGCAGTTATCATCATCAACTCTTAACCCTCCATATGACCATCAAACTCTTCTTTGTTATCTTTGTATCGGAGTGTCACTATTGGACCTCCTCTAGTATGAGTCACCCAGAATTTAGACTCTCTTCTCGGAGTTCTATCGAACTAACAAAACTTGAAAACTATTACTTTGATAAGATATAAACCCTCTAGACTTTTGGACTCCAATGTCTAAAACAACTCCAACAATTCTAAACAGTCGATCTGATAAAAAAATTGATCTTTTTCATTGATTCTTTCCTTTGGTCTATTGGACTCTTATGAGGTTGTACCACTCCAATGGTTGGAATCCAATCACACACCACCACCTTTCTGTCTCTTAATTGTCGATCTGGTTATTCTGAATAGATATACACCTTTTTTGTGATATCACTTCCACTGAGTCTTTTGATCGTCAAAGCCTGCGATAGTCACCTGACTCCAATAGGATGTTGCCATGTTTCCATCTTGTAATCGTTGATATGGAATAATCTGAATATATCTAAGTCATTGTTTGGAATTCACATATCGGAGTATTCTTGCAGCATTGACTCTTAATATATACTCGGATGGTCATCGGAGTACCCCCTCCTCATAGTACAAGACTTTGATCAATGAATTGACTTCCAACATCGATCTAGGTGAACCTCAGTCTGGATATAACCTCAATTGTCCAAACTTCAAGTACTCAAACAAAACCTTGGTCCAATAAATCAACGATCATGATTAAACTTCTTAAGTTGATCAGATGGTCATTGTTCTTCATGTTGGAATACTGAAAGGCGACGATGAATTAGTATGAGCACTTTTACCACTTTTAACCACAATACATAAAATTCAATATTATCAATAGTACATCATAAATGTATCATCTATGATTGCATTCAATATATCGTGAGCATATAAACATAAACAACATCACATCAACAACACAACATCAAATACACAGTACACCATAATTTATGTGGATATCCTAATGGGAGAAAACCACATAATGATTTCTTATATATCGAAGAATACATTCATTGGAAGAACCAACTTCTCAATTCTCCAGCTACAAATGGAAGGAGGATACGACCCCCTATTTATAGTCTCCATCCTAAAGGAAGCTACAACTCAATAAATTATCTGGCTCCAACCAAAAGGAGGCTACATCCCCCTAATTCTCAGGCTTCACCCTGAAGGAAGCTCCAACTCCCTAAATTATTTGGCTCCAACCAAAAGGAGCCTACAACCCCATGATTATCATGCTCCAACCTGAAGGAAGATAAAAGTCCCTATGTTCTCTAGAACCAACCATAAAGAGGATACAACCCCCTTCCTTTTCCATGTCCTTCCACCCTGAAATAAAAGTGTATACCAAACTGTCACTACCACAATCACTTCCACTGTCACTGCCACTGTCACTGTCACTATCACTTCCACTGTCACTATCACTTCCACTATCAGTGTCACTGTCCCTTCCAATGTCACTGTCACTACCACTTTAACATCAACCTATCACTATCAACCTGTCAATGTCACCAACCTGTCACTGTCACCAACCTGTCACTATCACCAATTTTTCACTGTCATTGATCTTTCACTGACACTAATACTCAACATCAATGAAACCATATCCTCTCACATCGATAGCATCACAAAACTATGTACATCAACCTGTATAAACCATGCATCAATCATGCACCAAATCCTATACCATACCATGTATCAATCATGTACCAATATCACCAAGACATTCACCTAATACATGTACCAAGAATATGCCTCACACCATGTGCCAAATATGTGCCTCATACATATACCAATGCCTCAACAATATACCAAAGGCATGACCATCACATCATCAACATATAACCAATATGTACCTCAAACCATGTGCCTCAAGTATAAACCATGTGCCAATATATCCAAGATGTACACCAACAATGTACCTCAACAGATATACCTCAACTAGCATGTACCATATATCCAAGATGTGCCTCAAGGAATATACCAAAACTCATAAAGATATCCCTTAAGTATGTTCCTCAATATCACCAAGATGAAACCTCATAACACATAGAATAACATACCTTTACATTTGTAACTAACCTGGTGCCTTTGACCCTGATACAAAAACCTGTATATTTACCTCAATCCTTAGCAACCTGACACTAACATATTCCTTTACTTTTGTCTTGTCCTCATGGGACAAAGACTACCTATTACACAAGGCCTCGGATGATGAGAACTATGCAAATCGTGGGGATGCCTTGTGTGACACCCTCAATTTTACCCATGAGGACCTTCTTAATAAGGATGTTTACAAAAAACCCTAGCTCTCCTATGTAATCCTGAGACTCCTACACTTCTCACTTGTCGCTACCTTAGATTTCATCGATGTAAAATAGCGAAAATATCACTTTCTCACATGATATATATTCAATGAATGTGTGTGTGAATGTAATTGTGAATGACTCCTTGAGGTGTATTTATACTTTTACTAGGTAACCTCTTTCCTTAATATTAAGGGCTTCTTGAATTTTCTTGTTTCAACCACTTTACCCTTTCATTAAAGACTTGTTACCAACTAGGGGATTCTTGAGAATTCTTTAGGGCTTCTAACTTCACAAGGATATAAATCATCAACTGTGAGGAACCACGTGACGTACAACCTATCACCAAAAATGGCATGGCAAGGACTATCCATCCATGAGTGTATTACCTACATTCGCATTGTTCATCATGTCCTTATTCCTCAAACAACTCCAGGTCCCATGAACACACCTCTTGATTTGTGTGTAGAATTCATCAAATGCACCCAATACATCTACTAATATAAACCACTCTTGTTGACATAATTGACAACTAACTCACCATAAATCTTGATCAAAACTCTTGGCTATCTTGAACTCTCTGAGAGTTGACATCAATGACAACTAATCATCCAAAACTTTGATGTGTGCAAAGGGATTCAATCTCTTTTCTTTGAAGGTATTTGAATCGACCTTTGATTCACCTGCACAACATGAGTTAGCAAACAATCTAACAAATATAGGATATAATACATATTTCAATGACCTAACACATCATCCAATGATACACAAGGACACCAATAAACACAAATATTTTATTAATGAATATGTACACAATTTACACAAGGCCCTTATCCCTTTTGTCCTAATTTACATTCAGTTTCCCTCTACTTGGCCTTAGGCCACACTTGAACTTTTCCATTCACACTCTTCCTCTCTCTATATAAATCGATATGAATCCCTTCCTCTGATGCCCGTAGGATTACAAGATATACAAGGAAAAACAAAATTCCTAATGTGTTCAAACCCAAAAAATTTGTAGCCTACCCTAATATATCTCATATCCACAATATCCTCAATCACTCCCAAAATATCTCTATATCCCTAAGTTGTATCTAGGGTCTTCATTCCTTTGAGATCTACTTAGCTAAGGCAGATTCGATTACATTCAAATAAATATCAATTCAACAAACCCTATCTCATACAAGACTTCTAGAACATAGAATTTACAATAATTCAAGCTTAGGGAACCCACTCCCTTAGTAAATTAAAATACACCTAAGGCCTAATCAATAAGGTTTATTTTGGATGGAAAATTCTCCTACATCATAGAGTTTCTACATGTGGCTCCTGAGATGCATTCATGTGAGTCTCTACATGTGGATCATGAGATGTATGCATGGGAGTCTCTTCAAATAGGGAATATTGTTCTTCTGGTGGCTTTTTGGTTGGAATTTCCTTGCTAATATCCTACAAGCGTTATTCAAAATCTTCCTTTATCTAGAATAGGACCTCCAATTTGGTCCATACTTTGTCTAGAGTTGAGAGTGATACAACAAGGTATTGTTTTTTAGGAGAAACATACATGCACATAAGTCTAAAATCCATATATATTCTATTGGGAAAATGATATTTCTCATCATCAGAATCAGGCTCTGCTTTCATTGGCATGGATATTATATATAAGCCTCTACATCTAAGAAGAAATAGAATATTTGGGTTCCACTCGAAATAATTATGTGACGTAATAAGTGTCGATGATAGAAATCTCATTCTTTCTAGTTGCTTCAATATTTTGTACCTACAAATGAGTGTATGTGAACTTTTCTCCTAGAAACCTGTGGGATCTAATACCATGTGAAGAATTGGTGAAACTTGCATAGATAACCTATCTAGTAGAAATATACAAAAATATTTCAAAAGAAACAAAGAGAGAGAGAGAGAGAAGAGAATGAGAGAAAGAATAAAGAATTGTATTAATTCATTATTTCACACATAAAGAGTGAATAATTTACAATAGATATAGGATACATGAGTAACTAATGGGTCATCGTAGTGATATTAGAGAGATATGGACACTCACTGACAAACTATGGAGTCATGTACCACCTAATCCTAGTTAATTGTCCATGCAGTCATCAGTTAACTGAATCACATGCGTGGAGGTGAGAGAAACATGTACATGGACATGATATGTTCCCTCCTGGAAACAAGCATGTGATATGCACTCTCTTGGTGGGAAAACCAAGGTTGTCATGCATGATTTTCCTCCTATAGTCTAATTAAATTGTAACTGAGTAAAAATGGAAGAGGGAAGGTGCCCTATTTTATAGAAGGAGCTCTATTTTGTAGGGGACTATTCTCAGGAAGTAATATTCTCATCTATGGATAACATCCTCACCATTATACTAGTAAACTTAAGAAAAATTGGGTATGAGTGAGAAATATCTACAATATAATTGATTTATCTTTTGCTAGCTCCTTTGAAGTTATAGAGATTTGGTTTTTCAAACTCACTATATTCTCTACCTTTGATCCTTCCTTTATAATTTCCACTTCTAAGGTGGATGCCTTTTAAGCCAAATAGGATGATATTGGTGCTTATTTTTCTTCATTCAATTTTTTTAATTATGTGACCCAATATGATATTTTTTTTTTCTTTAACATGGTAACTTTCTTTGTCAATTGCTCACTTTACTTATGCACTTCAACCACTTCCTTGGTTTGAATATGATCAGATGATGGTATCTTCAGTTTTGACTTTAATAGATAGATTTCCTTATAATTTTCTTTGACTAAATATTTAACCATGTCTTTATCTTATGAACCAAATACTTGCATAAAGAAACACCACAGATATTCAAAGAACAATATAGAATAAAACCACTCTTTATTATAAGAAAACCTTTGAGGTAGGGAAACACCATACAATGTATCATATTGTGGAAGAGATCCTCTCATGTTCACTTGCCTCTTCAAGCAGGCATCCTCCAATTGAGCTACATGTTCCCAATACAATAATTCTCATCCCCCCATTACAATGCTTTAACCCCTTTATATAGTGCTACCAACCACCTAATAACATTCTAGAGGAGGAACCTTCTAAGAATCCCTCTTACATTTATTATATCTAACTACCATAATGAGCATTATTAAATACTATAGTAGACCTAGTCCACCTTACATTGAATGGCCTCCACTATTATCACTATGGGCCCTCTGGCTCCCCCCACTACC
>CBVK0101516065.1:7764-21203 GCA_900067695.1 Picea abies
CTTAGCCTAGTCTAGGATTCCCTTGCCCTGGGTGGAGCTTAGTCCCAGCTCAGGTGTAACTCACTGCTGAGCATGATGAACATCCTGGTCTAAGGATGGGAGGTTCGTGGAAGGTCTACACGCAGTTGGTGTTTTTTCTCCTATTAAAAGATAAATATCATTTCTATGCTTAACTATGTATGTTGTGCATGTATGTGATTCTTCTAATGTTATCATGTGTTTCGTTGCATGTATGAATTATTTTCAATTCCACAGGAGTCTGTATGGTAGCAATAATTATGTGTTATTTGTTTTAAATTCATTAGTTTCCTCTGTGACGTTTCTCATCTTGTTGGTGGATGAGGACATTTAAAATTGATATCAGAGCGAAGAGAGACATCCTGTAGTGACGTTGCTCGGCCTGTTGGTGGTTGGGGATGTTATAGGAAGGTTCATGAATTTCCACTTTGACTTGGGGTGGTTTTTCTCCTGCATCAAACTCCCAGAGTTAAAATTATTCATGAGCTCCTAATCATGTGTTTTTTCTACTTATTCCTCCTTCAATATCTAGTCTTTATTTTCCTCATGCATCACTAAGCTTCTCTAATTCCCAATCAATGAGTTACAACAAAGCCTCTGTAGTAGCAAGTTGGTTTCACCCTTCTACACAATACCTCGCCAAGATTCTCTCTTGAGCTCAGTATTTTGGTATTCTTCTATTTCTCTTCTCCAGAACCTTCTAAGCACTCCCTATTATAGGCTACTGCAATTATTCTCACTCTCCCATAGAGAATTATTTCCCCTCACTTTGATACCATTTCATAAAATCAAGTGCCATGCTTGGATACCACTTGATCAGTGTCAAAACTCATGCCCTGATACTTATTTTATAAGACCACTAATCGAGGTCCTTATTGTCATTGATTTTGATCCTCATAACTATTATAAATTTATTTTCCACCTACTCATTAGGTCATTATCACCTAAATATCACCTAATCACTAGGTCATTATCCCCTAGAAACCCTTTATTTTAACCTTTAAAACCTACCCTTTCTTCCCTGAGTTTCCAACGAAATTCCAACTCATTCACTTTTTTCCTTCATTGAGGGTGTGACAAAAAGGTATGGTCACTCCTTTTGGCCTGCCAAGGAGTGACAGATCACTATGTATATGTGTCTAGAGAGCGACCAAGACTAGAAGCTATTATTTTTGGATTTGGTTTCGATGGATGAGATTTCCCACTAATTTCTCAGGGTCTACCCTTGAGAAGGATTCCATTATGAGCTCGATAACATTATCCTAATAACTATATGGAATTATCCCTAAATCCCTATAAAAACCAAGCCATTTCCCATGGGAAGGGAGGAGGAAAGAGATATCAAAGTTACTTTGGTGATTTGGTTGCAAGACTTGGGCAAGGAGCTTTGAAGGAGGCCATATGTTCAGTCTAAATTTGTAAGTTGTAATATTGCTTCTTTGATTAATAATAGACATGTTGGATGTTTCCCTCTATCTAATTGTTCATACAATTTTATGTATTCATCGGTAGAGAATTAGTATAATTATGTGTTATGATATACTATTAGATTTGTTATCAATCCATGCATGATTTCTTTGATCTTTGGGAGGTTTTTGTCTTATTTGGTTGTTTTCATGTATGAATAAGATCTAGGAACATCCTTATTTTATGTATCTATTCTTGTCTTAGGCACTGGTAAAACCTAAGGGAGATCAACTCTTGCAGGGTACAAAATCCCTACAATAGATTGGCGACCATACTAGGGAGGTTTATCCATGTATTAATCCCCTTAGATTGTTGAATTGTTGAATATTATTTCTAGATATATATTCCCTTTTAAGTTCTCTTGGTCCATCCCAATCATTTCCCCACTCTTTTCTGAGTCTAGTTGAAGAAGCCAATATCCCAGATCTGTTATATCTTGTCCAAATCCACCCTTTTTCATTTCCCAGGTTCAGTCACACTTTCCATGTGTTAACAGAGAGACCAACCTCCTTTGGTCACCATT
Source organism: Picea abies (assembly GCA_900067695.1). Taxonomy (NCBI): domain Eukaryota; kingdom Viridiplantae; phylum Streptophyta; class Pinopsida; order Pinales; family Pinaceae; genus Picea; species Picea abies. The sequence goes on from CBVK0101516065.1 coordinate 9,773, forward strand.
TTTTCTCTATTAGGGAGTGAACATGCCTTCTGGTCACCCTTTTTTCTCTATTAGGGAATGACCATACGTTATGGCCACCCTTTTTTCTCTATTATGGAGCGACCATACCTTCTGGTCACACTTTTTTCTCTATTAGGGAGCGATCAGGTCACTTTGTCTCCCTTTTATGGAGAGACCATTATCCTGAGAACCATTTTTGAAGAGTAATCCTTCAAAACACTCACTCATACCTAGTTTTTGTGTCCTCTTCAACACTCTAGATCCACCTTTGATCTGCCTTAGATTCCTTGCTGTGAATTTTACAATTTTTTGTGAAATGTTTTGCATTTTTCTTGAAAATATTTCCTCTCTTTATGTATGCCACTCATATGTCATATTATTGAACTTCTTCTTTCATTTTTTTGATCGTACCTCTCTTCCTTGACCTCCTCAAGTAGTCCATAGATTTTTGGCATCTCCCTAAGATATTATTTGGAGAAATTTCTCTTTGATTGTTTTCCCACTCTTGGTTTGATTGATTTGAGTGTTGATTGTTTTTCAATCATTTGGAAGACTCTTTTCATTTTTGAAGCCTTGAGTTTTGCATGTTTCAATTTGGAATATTTTATTTCTTCTATCTTATCTACCTTTTAGTGCATTACACATTGTAGATTGAAAGAAAAGAAATAGAAGGAATTCCTTTCAAATTTCATTTACTTGAAAAGAAAAAGAGATAGCATAAAATTCCGTTGGTGTGTTTTAAACTGTAGCTTAGGAAAGTTGTTTGCTTTCATATTGCAAAAACATCATTTCATCATTTGGCATTGTTGTCCATTTCATTCAAAAGACAATTAAGATTGCATGTTGTTGAAGTTGTTAGTTTTCATTATAACTGAGTAAAGAACTCCCCTCCCTACTTTAGCTAGCTTTCATCAAAAAGGAATTATTGCATTGCATCATTCTCTACACCTTTTTGGATTTGAGTCCTTTAAAAATCATCAATTTCACTACCACACCCTTGAGTAAACCAACAACCATAAAATCAAGTGCTTAGTAAAATTAATCTAGAAAACTTTATTTTTAGGGCATGTAGATCAACAGTATATGAGGATAGAGTTTTGGAATAGGTTGTGAGGTGAAATATCCAAAGCACACAAACCAAATTAGAAATTAGAATCTTGCAATAGGGAGAGAAAATCCAATTTTCATATAAGAATAGCTGAGACCCCCCTCTGACACAAGGGCTAAACACGAGATCATGTGTGGAAGAGAAGAAGATATTACATCTTTGAGGCTTAACCAAACATAGTGGAACAACAATATATTGGGAATTCTTTTTGAGAATCGATTGTTTTCATTTGGTTTCATGACTTCATGAATCCTGAAGCCGTTCTTCATCCTTTGGATCTTTTTTCAGTCCTCTTGTTCTCAGTACTCTTGAATAATTTAGGACTTGATATCCTTCCCATACTTTTAGACCTGATTATCGACTATACCCACCCAAAGGCTGAATATGAGTTGGTGACCTTAGTTTCCATAATATTTAGGGTCTTTACATAAGGTGACAATGAAGGGAAGTTTTCACTATACCTGGGTCATACATTGGTCAAACCCACTCGGGCTCCTTGGAGGGTGACCCATAGCTGTAGTTGTAAGGGGAATTGCACCAGGGAATAAGTCTATTAAGAAGGTCTCCAACATAACAGATTCACCCGTTCATACCATCCCCTTATCATGTGTTCCTGCGATGTTTTATTTCATCACCAACTAGTACATTCATTTTGAGAAGTTATTGGTTTGTTTGGTTTGCTTCCTAGATTTTCTAGCATGTGTTGTTTGTTTTCTTAGTGGACCTTAGGGTTGGGTCCGTATTTATGGAATCAGACCTGGGTATACCAAAGAAGGAATCCATTTTTTTGGGATACTATTTGTTTCTCCTTCTATGGAACACATTGGTCCACCTTACATTGCAACTTTGACTCTTCCTGGTCTCACGATTAGGTTATTGGTTTGGTTGTTTTCTACTATGGTGAACGTCAATGATCCTATTTCCTTGTATGTAAACACTCCACCCCTGGATCATCAACCTCATTTCAATCCTCTTTCTTCTTCTCCCATAGGGTTTTCTTTCCGTTCTTCTCCTTTGCCTAGTGAAATATCTACAACTAGTAACCAGGTCGACAAGAAGAAGAAGAAACAAACAATTTAGAAGAAGAAAAACAATAAAGAAGGATAGATTCCAACCACTACATGACATGCTTGAAGTGTTCAGAATTTGTCGGAAGATCCACAGTGTTGATGACATCTTGTCGTCGACGTTTCGAATCCATAGCAGGATCCATCATCAGGACAAAAAATTCTGAGAAAAATGTAAGAGAAGAGCCTTTGTTAAATAGTGATGAGGCGGGTGAAAGAACTAGGTTTGGCTGAGTGAAACCCTCGTTTTTAGGAGAAAATTAGGGTTTTAGTAAAAATAAAATTAATTTTATGTTGATTAAGGGTTAGATTAGGGTTAAAATCATGATGAAACCCTAGTATTGAGGAGGTTCAAAAAACTTGAGTTAATGTTAGTTTTTATTAATGCTGTGTTAATTATAGGTTAAAATCCTAGGTTTGAGGAATTTTCTTTTTTGTTAATAATATTAATCTTTGAGTTGGTTTAACAAATTATAAGCTAATTTTTAGGTTTAAACTATTAATATTTAAAATAAGGTTAATAAAAAGGCTAAAGATAGGTTCAAAATATTAAGGTTAAATTATTTTATGTTCAAAAAAGGGGGCTAAGTCTAGGGTTGACTTAAGAGTGAATTAGAATTAGTTTACTTTTCAAAGGTATTATTAAGGTTACGTTAGTTTAAAAATAATAATAAAGTTAATAAAGTAAGTCAGGGGAATTACTAGGTTAGTGTCGGTTTAGAAGATTAGGTTAAGTTTAGGAGAAAGAGGGTGTTGGTCAAATTAATAAATGTTACTGTTAATAAAAGGGCATTAATACTATTAATGATGTTAATAGGTTTTATATCATTTAGGTTGGTAATAGGTATTATGTTAGTTTAATAGTATTAAGTCATTAGGTTTTTTAAGGTCAGTTTAGAAGATTAGGTTTAAGTCAAGAACATAGGGTGTTAATGGGGCGGGTGAAAGAACTAGCCTCGAGGCATCATGCTAGGAGTGTTGATGGTGTCATCACATGTAAAAATTGGAATCCCAAATTCCCTTGTAGGATTTGCAAGGGTGATCACCTTCTCAAGGATTTCCCTTGTATTCCCAAGGTCTTAGAAGTGCGGTCTCATGTTTCTTCTTAATCCATGTCATCCTATATTGAAAGTCATGTTGGTGAAAACCCATCGACTAGTAATTAGGTTGGAACTAAGAAGGGTAATGTCAAAGTTCATTGCTTTTTATGTAAGGAGATGCACCGCACCTACCTTTGTCCCTACATGGATGAAGCTTCATATATGTTGAAAACTATTGTTGATGTTCAAAAACAACTTCCAATAGTTTACCGTAAACTCTCTCCCAACCCACCATTAGTTGTTGAACTGGTCAATCTAGTTCCATTCTCGGTTAGTCCAATTGATCAAGTGGTCAATTTGGTTTCATCCTCAGTTTACCTAGTTGATAAAATGGTCGATCTGATTCTATCATTGGTCGATCCCACTCTTCCACTCTTTGGAGTCTCCTTTAATCTCTTTTCAAACTCTCTAAATATGAAAATATTGTCGAGTGAGCTTGTTTCCTTTTAGACTCATTAAAAGGTTAGAAAAGGTGTCTTTCAAGTGATAGTTTATCCCTTTTTTGGCCTCATTAGACTAATTATGAAAAAGGAATAATCTATTCAAGCATGATTATAAGAGTTATCCAAGGTATCATTTTATACTTTTTCGGACGTTGGAGACTAACTTTACGAAAAATTTCATTGTAGAGTCTTCTTTACGACCTTTTCAGACTCTCTAAACATGAAAGGACCATCGATTTTACCTTCATTAGACTCATAAAACCAAACATTGAAGGACCCACATGGGACCGAACCCCTCCTTCTTTAGGTTCATTAAAAATATGTCGAGGGACTCAAAGCCAAATGAGCTATATCAAGCATATGTTATCCTCCTCAAACTCATAAAACTAAAAAGAGGTACTCGCCAATTATGGTGGGGAATTTTTAGATGGTTTTTTTGTCTTTTTATCTTCATTATCTAGCAACACCACTACTTTGAGTCACCCTTGAACAAGGAACCTATTCTATCATCACATACAATAGTTGAGTCATCCATTCTCTCTCCTTGACCACCATTTCCATCACATGTTGTGTTCCACTAATAGGTCCATGACCAATTATTATGATCTTCATTTGAGTTAATGTTTTCGAGTCAATTTATTTGTTGTGCATACTTGTTCAAGGGAATTTTACCTACGTCGGTCACCTGTAGTCCCTTTTTTCCTCTTTCTCCCGGTCATCCCTGCATTATTTTTTCTCTCTTATTATGATATTCACAACATCTATCTTTGTGTGTTTCGTGTCGATTGATGGGGGATACATCAAGGCCCTCCTTCAACGGCTTTCACCCTGTCAAATCCATCTCATTATATAGGATTGAAATCTAGAAACCCATCAGTACCCTAGGACTTGAAGACATCAATGGCAAGTCTCCTTGCATTTCGACAGTGGGTTAACATCATTGGCTCATGTCGAATGAATCTACAAGTGTTCAATGTCAACTCCTTTGTTCACACTTTGTATATTGTACTTGGTATCTTGGGTTCCATCATCATCAACAATGGATTCCCTCACATCTATTAACGATATACAATAATGACCAGTAATAAGATGGTTTCTACTATGCTTGAATTCAACTCATTTATTCGCATGTTGTAGATTCATACCATTTGAATCAAGGATGAAGAACTTGGGATAAGATTTCACTCCTACTAGATGATATTATTTCCTAAGTTGCGATGGAGAATATTCATGAGAAATTCATATATTTCTTAGTTATTGAGTCATCTCACTGATTTGTATGATGTGACATAGATACACATTTGTACTTGGTCGTGGCTATGATTTCACTTGTGTATTTCATCCATCCACGGTGAATAATTTCATGGACATGATCGAGTGATGATTGTTTCTTGATGGATCCACGATGTATTTTGTTGTGGCTATCATCTCATCACTTGTTTCATGCATGGATCAACAATGTATTTATGGCGGCTATTCTCTTGTATTTCTTACCAAGCATGGGTATGCCCACCTAGAGGATATTTTTCTATAGGACTAATGATGCTCTTCTCCAAAATTATTTTCCCAAAGATCTGTGACTTGATTTATAAAGTGTTTCGGCCATCATACACCTCTTCTGACCTCACATTTTGGGGGGAATTTGGTATATATTTATTTTCCACCTAATCATTAGGTCATTATAAACTAAAGATCACCTAATCACTAGCCTATCATTATCCCCTAGAAACCCCTTATTTTAACCATTAAAACCTACCACTTCTTCCCTTAGCTTCTAGAAAAGTTCCAACTTGATCATCTTTTTCCTTCATTGAGGGTAAAAAAAAAAGGGATGGTTTCTCCTTTTGTCCTACCAAGGAGCGATCGGTCGTTATGTGTATCTTTCTAAGGAGCGACCAAGACTAGAAGCTCATATTTTTGGATTTGGTTTCGATGGATAAGACTTCCCGATGATTTCTCACACTTTACCCTCAAGAAGGATTCCATTATGAGCTTGAGAATATTATCCTAATAAATATATTCCCTTGTCCCTAAATCCTTATAAAATCCAATCCATTTCCCTTGGGAAGGGAGGAGGAAAGAGCTAGAAATGCTACTCTGGTGATTTGGTTGCAATACTTGGGAAACGAGTTTGGAGCGAGGCCATATCTTCAATCTACATCCATAAGTTGTAATATTTCTTCTTTGATTAATAGAAGATATATTGGATGTTTCTTTCTATCTAATTGATCATATAATTTTATGTATTCATTGGTAGAGAATCAATATAATTATGTGTTATGATATACTATTAGATATGTTGTCAATCCATGTATGATTGCTTTGATATTTGGGAGGTTTTCGTCTTCATTAGTTGTTTTCATGTATGAATCATATCTAGGAACATCATTATTTTATGTCTCTATTCCTTTCTTAGGCACTGATAAAACCTAAGGGAGCTCAACTCCTGCAAGGTAGAAAATCCCCACAATGAGACCTGTGGGTTCTCTCGCTCACTATATGGACTCTACAAGGCCATGGTAGAAATAAATCCTCAATCCTTATCACAGGATCCTTAATCACACTCAACATCCTTGGTGTATTATTGGTGCTAGTCTAATTGGGATAAGACCAACTCTAGTCTGAGGTCTTAAGTCCTAGCCTCTTGGGACCAACACTTATCCCATGTGACCAAAGGCTAGAACCTTTGGCTAACCATAATCCATTAAAATTCTTAAAGAGCCCGTCCTTAACCTTTCCTCTTCATAGGACCAAGTATTGAGAACCATAGGCTAACCTATGGGTGTGTGTGTTCAATATTGATCATTGATCCTAAATTTTATTAACGATCAACAAAAGCAAACCAAATTTCGGTGGGTGATATAATGTCCACCTTCAATGTGGATATTGAATCATATATGGACTATTGATTATTATTAAAGACTCATTGTCAACCACCACGGAAACTAATGTCATCCTCACATATTTGATTGTCAGGATTTCCAAACTTATTACAAACTACAACACAAAAATTGTCGATGGCTGCAATCCAAAATAATATAGATTGTTGACCAGGATCTATCAGGTTGAACCTCCACCATCGATCTCTACTGAAAAAATACCAGCGGTCACCTTAGGGTTACCTATGTGGACTTTCCATGTGTCACCTATTGACTAGGGTGCCACGTGTCACCTAAATTGAAGACTTTCGCGCATTCCCATTTCCAAATGGACACTGACATGTGTCACTTCCTAAATGGGCCACGTGTCACTCCCTAAGTGGATTTCCTTACGTCAGTGTGGAATTTTTCATCATCGGGACCTCAAAACCTTTAAACCCTTGAACACCTTAAAACCTCGATTTTCCTTCATCTGCTGTAATGAGGATTGTCTATCTACAAGATTAACGGTTTAATCTCCACCATTCAATATATTACAAAGGATCTATTTTATGTGGGCCATACTGGAACTCTCATCGAAACCATGTCAACAAGTCTATTGATTCCATGTATCTCAGGCCATTATACCACGGATTCTCAACACTCCTTTTGTTAAACTCTTCATCCTTTGTTGATACACATAGAGTCCATGCCATCAATATAGTTCTGAAACATATGGTTGGATCTCCCCTTTACATGATATCGCTTGATGATGGATCTTCGTCAATATTTTCCGTGATCGACAATCGATCTCTTTCCTTCTTTGCAAGAACATTCAATAGATGATAAGTATTTAATTGATATGTGATATGACGATCGATAATGATTGACCTTCCTCTAGTCCTCGTTCTCCACGTCATTCAGACTTGCAAAAAATATCCAACCTACAACTATTATTCTCATGCATACAATTATCCCTTCAAAATATTTCACCATACACAGGCATAAACTCAAATACACACAGTAATTTCATTATATCAAGACCAAATTCATTACAAAGGCATTGTTGGTCCTGGCTTGATACTTACATCTTGTCCACCTATCTTGCCTCACAATTCCCATAGGATTACAATTTAAATGACACAATACAATATGGATCGAATCACTGAAAGGATCCAATCAAATCCCCATGTTCACTCACATCCATTGGAATATCACTAACAAATAGTTAACAAATTCGATCGAATACGAGGAAATCTCATCCTCATGGCCATGATATCTCTTCTGGAAGGTTCATGAAATTCCACTTTGAATTGCAATGTTTTTTATCCTGCATCAAACTCTTAGGGTTTAAAATATTCATGATATCTTGATTATATGTTTCTTCTACTTCTTCCTCCTTCAATATCTAGTATTTATTTTCATCATGCATCATTGAGATTCTCCAATTCCCAGTTAGTGAGATGCAACAAATACTCTGCAGTACCAAGTATGTTTCACCCTTCTACACAATACCTCACTAAGATTCTCTCTTGAGCTCTGTCTTTTAGTATTATCTTGATTCTCTCCTCTGGAAACTTTTGAGAACTCCTTGCTCTAGGATGATACAATTATTCTCACTCTCTTTAAAAGTAATATTTCCCTTTGCTCTGACATCACTTGATAAAATGAAGTGCCATGCTCTGATACCACTTGATAAGTAGCAGAACATGTTCCCTTATACTTATTTTATAAGACCAATAATCAGGGTCAGTAGGATCATTGATTTTGATCCTTGGACCTATGGGTTCTTTGGCCCATTATATGGACTCTATAGGTCTATGGAAAAAATAACTCCTCAATCCCTATTGTAGGATCCTTAATTATACTCAACAACCTTGGTGGATTATTGGTGCTAGTCTAATTTCTATAAGACCAGCTCTAGTTTGAGGGCTTAACTCCTGTCCTCTCAGGATCAAAACATACCCCATGCGACCAAAGGCTGGAACTTTCGGCCAATTAGAATACCTTAACGCTCTTGAAGAGCCAACACTTAACCCTTTCTCTTCAAAGGAACAATTTCTAAGAACCATAGGCTTGCCTACAGGTGTAGGATTTCAATCTAGATCATTGATCCTAAAGTTGATCAACGATCAATAACAAAGAACCAAATTTTGGTGGGAAATATAATGTCCACCCTTGATCTCGATCTCAAATAAGATCTGGACCGTTGATTATTCTTAAAGCCTCATCGTGGGCCACCAAAGAAACTGACATCAGCCTGGCATATCTTAACATTGGGATGTCGGGAAGTATTACATCCTCCAACAAAAAACTCACCAATGGTCGTGATCTGAAATAATATGGACTATTGATCAAGATCTATCAGTTTGAACCTCCATTGTCGACCTCTATTGAACAAATACCAGGGATCACCTTGGGGTTTCCTACATGGACCTTCCATGTGTCACCTACTGACTATGTTGTCATATGTCACCTAAATTCATGACTTTTGCATGCACCAGTTTCCAAATGGACACTGACAGGTGTCACTTCATGAATGGGCCATGTGTCACTCCCTCTGTGGATTTCCTTATTTTAGCATGGAATTTGTCATCATCAAGACCTCAAAAATTTTAGGCCCTTAAACACCTTAAAACCTCTGTTGTCCATGGTCCTCTATAATGAGGACCGCCGATCTACGAGGTCGATGGTTTAATATCCACTATCAAATCTATTACAAAGGTTTCATTTTATGTGGGCCATGTTGGAACTCTGATCGAAACCACATCAACGAATCTATTGATGCCACGTATCTCGAGCCACCAAACCAAGGATTCTTGAAACTCCTTTTGTTAAACTCATCGTACTTTGTTGATATGTATAGACTCTGCACCGTCGATCTAGATTTGAAATGGAATGGTTGGATCTCCCTGCTACACAATATCGCTTGATGATAGATTGTCGTCGATATTTTCCATGATCGACGATCGATCTCTTTCCTCCTCTGCGATAAAATTCAAATGATGATCAAGATTTAATTGGAATGTGATTCGACAATCGACAATGATCAACCTTCCTCTATTCCTCGTTCTCCATGTCATTCATAGGTACAAAAAATCTTCGACCTGCAACTATTATTCTCACACATACGATTATCCCTTCACAAGATTTCACCATACACATGTATAAACTCAATCACACATGATATTTTCATTATATCGATCTTGAATACATTACAAAGGCCTCACTGGGCCTAGCCTGATATTTACATCTTGTCGGCCTCTCTTGCCTCACAATTCCTGCGAGATTTCCATTTAAATGACACAATACAATATGGATCAAATCACTGAAATGATCCGATCAAATACCTAAGTTCACTCACATCCATTGGAATATCACTAAAAAACAGTTAACAAACTCGATTGAATACAAGGAAATCTTGTCCTCATGGCCACATTGTCTCTTCTTGAAGGTTCACAAATTTCCACTTTGACTTGTGGTGGTTTTTCTCCTGCATCACATTAATAAATAAAGATTACAACTATGATTTATTATCTATTTACATTCTCCTAATAACCTCATCTATAGCATGAATATACTTTGTACCAGGGTGATTAGTTTCATGATTTCTCCTCTATGCATAGTTTGAACTCTATTACATTCAAGTATATGTGGATCACTTTGTTTGAAAATGACACTTCATTAGGGCCACATACTCCACTTTAACGAACATTGAAGGACATGAAAAAATTTTGATGTTAAGATTTACATGCATGTCACAACCATAGCATCACGATATCATTCCTTATGGTCATTTGACTTGTGCTATTATCATATTATCAAACCTCTATATTATATTAGGTATGAAGACTCCACTTAAATGGAAATTGAAGGGAATTGAAAACTTGCAATCCTGGGATTTCCATGCATAGAAAAAACCCTAACATCGAAGTATAGAACCCTAGGCTCATTTGACCAATGTGTCATAATTATATTATCAAACCTTAGGCTCAAAAAATATTTCTAAAGTCTCTGCCTCAACAAAAATTGGAGGGAATTGAAAACTGTTGATGGTAGGATTTACATGCATAGGATAAACTACATCATCATATTGTCAAACCCTTTCCTCATTTGACTCATGTTTTATTATAACATTATCAACTCCTTATCTCACATTAGGTATGAAGATTCCACTTCAATAGGCATTGACAAGCTTTGCAAACATTTTATGCTAGTCGTTGCATGCATAACACAAACCCTATTATCACACTATCAAACCATAGCCCCATTCGACTTATGCTATTATCAAATTATCAAACTATAGCCTCATTTAAACAAAATTATACAACAAGATCCATGATAACCCTTTTATCCATGTCTTCTACAACAAGATCCATGATATCATTGATCATCTTCAACATCACATTATTATGTAGTTTTTACATCCATAACACAAACCATCTAATTTTTTGCATTAAAGGGTAAAAATTGGAAAAACAATTCCTTAAGAGTGTGTGGACAACGTGATTATGTTGGCCTTACCCAAACACACTTGCAAAATCTCATAACACTCAATTTTTATACTTGATTGTTTTATATGCCCCCGACAAAAATTTACAATGTGTCCCTAAATGAATTCTAAAAGAGATTTATAACTCACCATAAAATGATAATAATTAGTCTGATGGATGAACCATTACTTTCATTGTATTTTTCAAATCATATTATAGATAGGGGAAACCTAATTCCATGATTCCATGGATTGAATATTGTTTTAGGTGATGATTTTAAGAACTAAGGTTTTTCTTAGTAACATGCAATGCAATTTTTACATTATATATATATATATATATATATATATATATATATATAT
>CBVK0101516066.1:0-11410 GCA_900067695.1 Picea abies
TAACTACGGAACTTTTAGTCGTACGCAAATATATATAATCATTTTAAGTTTAACCTACAAAATCATAAAGTTATTCATATATATATATATATATATATAATCATTTTAAGTTGTATATATACCTCAATATTTTTTAAGCAAAATCCAATTCAATTAAAAATAATATGTATTATATATATATATATATTTAATGAAAAAATTTAAAATTATCAATTATCAAATATCCATAGTTAAAAAATTATGTTAAAACACAATCATATCTAGTATATATACAACAATACTAACTAATATCCAAAATCTAATTTTATGATTCAACATTAAATACAAGGTTAGAGATTGTGTACCTGAATTATAAAGTTATTCATATATATATAATCATTTTAAGTTGTACATACACCTCAATATTTTTTAAAGCAAAATCCAATTCAATTCAAAATAATATGTATTATATATATATTTTTTTAATGGAAAAGCTTAAAATTATCAATTATCAAGTATTCATAGTTCATTGGAGAAAAAAAAAAAATCATGTTAAAACACAATCATATCTAGCATATATACGACAATATTAACTAATATCCAAAATCTAATTTTATGATTCAACATTAAATACAAGGTTAGAGATTGTGTACCTGAATCATAAAGTTATTCATATATATATAATCATTTTAAGTTGTACATACACCTCAATATTTTTTTAAGCAAAATCCAATTCAATTCAAAATAATATGTATTATATATTTTTTTTAATGGAAAAGCTTAAAATTATCAATTATCAAGTATCCATAGTTCATAAAAAAAATAATAATAAATAAATTATGTTAAAACACAATCATACCTAGCATATATACGATAATACTAACTAATATCCAAAATCTAATTTTATGATTCAACATTAAATACAAGGTTAGAGATTGTGTACCCGAATGAGACAAAACCTTATGAAAAGTGCACATACAAGTGATTCTGAAACTCCAAAAGAAAGAGATAATTGACTTTATTCTTCATTTATCATGTCATGAAAATGTGTACATGTAAGACTATTTTCATGATAAATAAGAGTGAAAATAAGTTATATAGCATTTGTGTATGCTTTCACATTCCTCTTTCCTTCTACCTGAAAATGCATGAACATAAAATATTTAGGATACAAGAACATAGATGTATATTACACTTATGATTGAATGAAAGTATTTAGTGAAATCATGACTTCCATGAATATAAAATATCATGCTACATGAAATTTGAGACTTCATACTTTTGTATTTATAATTCATCCAAACCTATTAAATATATAGAAGAAGAAAAATAATTTTATTTTAAACAAAATCATAACTCTGGTATATATTTATAAGTATTATTCACCTAATAATGTTTTATCATTTTAAGTTGTACATACATCTCAAATTTATTCATGCAAACTCCAACTCAATTCAAAATAACATATAAATTATATATTTTATTTTATTTTAAAAAATTCCAAAAACCTTAAAATTACCAAGTATCAAGTATCCATAATTCATCCTCGTGCCAACAAAAGAGGAAACAATAGAACACCTCCTCAATCAATGCTCCTTCAGCTCCTACATTTGGGACCATGAAACCTAAATTGTAAAAATGATAACAATATATATTTTAAAACAAAATCATATCTAATATATACACTACATGAGAGTAATAAAACCTACATATGATTTAACATACAAAACCATGAACCCTCTAGAATGCACCAATGAAAACATTGCAATTCACAATACTTTTGGAATCTTTCAACATTGCTAATATACTTTTGGAATCATGTAAATGTGTCATTTCTTTCAACAAGTGATTGGTAGAGGAGTGCCTATAAAACTGGGTTAATTCTTCATGAATTTAAACTTACATCATTCAATTCCTATTCCTCAATTCAATACATTTTACCTTCATAGAAAATGAATATAAAAAATCAAATTCAACCTAATCTTAAAAATCTAAATCTTGTCATTTTAAAACCCCATATTTTGAGACTTCATACTTTTGTATTTATAATTCATCCAAACCTATTAAATATATAGAAGGAGAAAAATAATTTTATTTTAAACAAAATCATAACTCTGACATATATTTATAAGTATTATTCACCTAATAATGTTTTATCATTTTAAGTTGTACATACATCTCAAATTTATTCATGCAAACTCCAACTCTATTCAAAATAACATATAAATTATATATTTTATTTTATTTTAAAAAATTCGAAAAACCTTAAAATTACCAAGTATCAAGTATCCATAATTCATCCTCGTGCCAACAAAAGAGGAAACAATATAACACCTCCTCAATCAACGCTCCTTCAGCTCCTATATTTGAGACCATGAAACCTAAAGTGTAAAAATGAAAACAATATATATTTTAAAACAAAATCATATCTAATATATATACTACATGCGAGTAATAAAACCTACATATGATTTAACATACAAAACCATGAACCCTTTAGAATGCACCAATAAAAACATTGTAATTCACAATACTTTTGGAGTCTTTCAACATTGCTAATATACTTTTGGAATCATGTAAATGTGTCATTTCTTTCAACAAGTGATTGGTAGAGAAGTGCCTATAAAACTGGGTTAATTCTTCATAAATTTAAACTTACATCATTCATTTCCTATTCCTCAATTCAATACATTTTACCTTCTTAAAAAATGAATATAAAAAATCAAATTCAATCTCATCCTAAAAATCTATATCTTGTCATTTTAAAACCCCATATTTAAAAATCCTTCTTTAAAATTTTAAATAATTGATAAAACAGTATTAGTATAATATTTAATATACAGAAAACCCACATTGAAAAACTTGCTGGTGTAAAAAAACAACACTCAACTAACATGAGCTTATCGCTGGATTAGAATATATTTCATTTGATTTTTTAAAACTTAATTTATTTGAATTTTTTTTAAGGCCAGAGCGCTTTTAAACCTGAACATATGTTATAACCGTTGATCTTTTCCTTCATATGGGAAAAAATCCTTGGTCCGATCTTTGACATAAGTGTACTGTGTATCAATCTATATCAAATTCCAGAAGGATGTGTACTGTGTATCGAAGGCGCTCCGAAATACCGTTTTGCTTCATCCATTGGAAATCATCGTAAGTCAACTATAATTTTTAGTTGAACTGTTAAACTTAAAATACTTGCATTTCTATCATCTAACACTCAATCTTTCTGGGCATATTATTAATTTATAATTTTCTAAAAGCAAATTCAATCCCGAGTGTATAATACAGATACACGTTTCCTTTATGTAAAATATTACATAATATTTGTGTGAGGATTATATGGATGTTAAAAACAGAGTTTTGATTGTGTTTTGGGTACATATTAATTTTACTGAAAATTTGGTGGGAAATAGAATTTTTTAGATTTGAGTGATTAAATTTTTACAATCCAAGTATTAAAAAAAATAAAAAAAATTCAATAATCAATCTATTCCAGTTTAAAAAGTCTAAACATGATTTTTTGGATTCCATCCTTAGTTTCTGTAGTTATTATTATTTTAGAAATGGGATACAATGAAGATGGAAAACATAGATTAGATAGTCCAGGGTATTCAATCTTCTGCCTCAAAATTTTCCAGAAACGAGAACTTGCAATTGCTGTTACTTCTACCAAGTTGAATTTTATCAAATCTACAGAGTAATTTGCCAATATATATTTCAGTTAAATTAAAATTAAGTATTTTCTTCAAGTCGCAGATAACCTCCTCGCAAGATTTTACAGCTAGCTACTCTGATTTAATCCGCAAGACATATGATTCAATCCATAAGATAATTTACTACAACATATAGATTCTCCCATGACCAAAATCTAAGTTCGCATTCTTCAAATTTCTAACATAAAACCCTAATTTCTACCACTTAATTTAAACTAAAATTTGCTTAATTTCCACCACTTAATTTAAACTAAAATTTCTTTCATAGCTAAAAAAAAATCGGACACAATCGGCAAACATTCGAATTATTTTAATTTAGAGCTAGAAAAATCGGACACAATTGGCAAACATCCTAAGCTTCTGACCTGTAACCGCATTCAATTCTTTCAACTACTGCAAAGTCAAATAAACGCACAATTTAAAAAAGGAGCAGCGGAGAAAGATTTTAGCGTACCTGATGCAGTAGATGGAGACGAGATTGTACGGCCAGCCACCACCACAGCCGGAGACGAGGTTGTCGTGTAACCTTTACGTTCCCAATTTGAGAGGTTGAGTTATGCTTGTGTTCTTTATCGCAGAATCCAGGTCTTACTTGCAAATCGCCGGCCGGCCGGAGTATCGAATCGTTAATTCCACTTTGATCTCGGCCGGACGCTTCATCTCGATTTGCGTGCTTGACGTCATAAAAACAATACAGAAATCAATGGTCGGGTGACTCGTCGTTTTACAGACGTATTCACTTCTTGAGGTTAATTCATCTAAAAGTGCCCTGAAATTGATTGCCCATTCAGACACCGGATGGCATTAGATCAATGGAATGGAGAGCCCGCGAATCCCGAAATAAGAGAAGATTTACTCAACGAATCCGGGACGAAATATTTGATCATCTCTAGCCCGATTAGACCTTGTAAGATAAGCGAAAGATCATGAGCCGAAGGGAAGGCCAGTCTGGACCCGCCCGTAGGATTCAAGGAGCTTGAAATCTAAAATTTAGCAATTCTTGATCCTTGACAAGCCCCAATTTAGCAATTCTTGATCCTTGACATGGCCATTTTTCTTCGATTGACATGGCCTTTGCGAATTATATATAAATAGAAAACCCTTCTGTTCATTCCGAATCTCCATTATCGATCCGGTTTCTTCTTCTATAAGGAAGGAAAGGAGTCGTGCGTATCGAAATCCAGTATCATGGGTTTATTGATCTCTTATGCATCCGGCAAACAAAATAAAATCGGTCGGCCAAACAATTCCAACAGGCAAAGGGAAAAAAAAATAGAAAGAAAAGAAAGATCAACCACATCAAATACAATAAAAAAAAACAACAAATAAATGAAAATCAGCCAGCATGGCCACGCTGTGGATCAAACAAATAACAACCAGAAACAAGACAAGCCAATGCCGAATACCGGAGCGGAGATGAAACGAATACCAAAGCCGAGATGAAACTACAATTGTGTCTTTGTTTTTGGAAATGGTTTTATGTAAGCTCCATTTCCAACGGTCACCAACTATCCTTCGATTTAAATAATATTTAAGTTTTTTTGACACGGCTTTTTTCAGATTTCAAAACCACCGCCATTGCCTTTCAACATGTCAAATTACAGTTTGCCGAGATTCTAATTTGAAAGTGAATTTCGTTCGACTCTAATTCTAATTGGAAGTGCATTTCGTTTCATTCTAAATATATACTGCAAATACAATATTAAACAATTTACCAAAAATATCTCGGCACCTCTCCCAACCGTCCTCATTTAACATTCGATACTAAAAGTTATAGGGACATACAGGAACATTGGGAGCCGGTCTAATCCTGAACCAAAATACCAAAACATAAAGCGATGACATGCTCACGATCAAAGTAATACCCTTCTTTTAAAACAAAAACCTAAAGTGAGATAATTGACATTTACAACCCTACAAACACTTCATTTTTCATTTACACCCCTACAAACACTTCATTTAGTTTGTCTGTAAAAATATTATATTTTAATTTATTTTATTTTAGTATAATTTATTTTATTTTATTTTATATATTAATGTTGGTTAAAAATTAAAGTTGATTATGGGATTAAAAGAAAAACAATATGTAAAGACTATAAGGGAAGGCAAAAACTTATTTCTTCGAAAAATTAATCTAAAAGAAGGTAAAAGAAAAAGAAATTAGTTGGCAAGTACAAGTTCAACTAGATGGAATCAATGAAGTTTTTTAGTCAAACTATGTTGCTCTAAAGAAGCACTTAGAACATTCAAGGGTACAAAGAAATGCATGATGGGTATGAGGTTGTGCCATTAATTAGGCTTACCATACCTTGTAAGTCTATCATGTGAGCTTGGAAGTTGGCCATGGGGTCTCTTCCTACTATTGTTAAAGCATTGGAAGTCAAAGGTAATTAACCTAGTGCATGTTGTTTTGGGGAATTGGATTTCTTACTACTATTAAAGCATTGGAAGTCAACCGTAATTAACCTAGTGCATGTTGTTTTGGGGAATTGGCTTTTGGTAAGTCATTGATGAAGGTCAAACATCTCTCAAAGGAAGAGAGCTAAGCATCTCTGGTACTCGTAAGCCATGAGTGTCTAGAGAGAACCAAGTGACCTCTAATCTCATAATAGGGAGAGCATCAAGATACAAAGTGGTCATTGCTCTTGAGCTGTGAGGACACCTCTAATCTCATAATAGGGAGAGCATCAAGATACAAAGTGGTCATTGCTCTTGAGCTGTGAGGACAAGATTTGTGAAATATGTGTTATATGTGTTGTTCTCTAAGAATATGGTGGTAAAATTTAATGGGAGTAAAATTTAAATTGAGAGGGACTCTCACGATGTAAGGTAACTAGATTCTAGCATACCCCGGGTGTCAAATGAACCCATCACTAAATTGGAGATACTAACCTAAGTAGTGTTGGAGTTTAAGAGAAAACATTTCTCTAGGCTCAAACCATGTGGACGAAAGATAGGCTATGTAAATCTCAATATACCTTTGTTTATCTCACCCTTGGAGAGATCAAAAGCATCCACTAAAAATTTAAGTGGGGGGTGTTCTATAAATATCAAGGTCAATGAGGTGAAGCAATGAAGAGGCTCTCATATACCACAAGGGCTTCACCTTGTTGACCAAAATCTTATGTTCATTCATAAAGGGGTTTTTTTAATTGTGAAATATAAAGTCAATATATTATAGGTATTGGGGGGACAGAAAAAGACCATTTTGTAAGTTTCCCTTCTGCTTGAGCCTATGTATCATTGTTGCAAGAGGAAAAGTCTGTCAAATTCTGTAAAATAATATCACAAGGCACCAATAACCCCTTGTTATGAAAATGTTTGGATAACATTGTGACAAGTAATTTATTATGGTCCTCATTCTCACATTGATACAAGAGGGTAAGTGTGACAATGAGTAAAAGAGTGATCTTTAATCAAATACTCTAACACTAAAGTTGAAAATATGAATTTTCAAAAATACATATATCTTAATTAATCTAGTTTTTCTTGTTAAAATATAATTTGAAAAAAAAAATCTTACATACATATATTTATATATTAATTCAAATAAAAATAATTATTATTTAAAAATATATATATTATTAAAAACATTTCCAAATAAATTCATCTAGAAAAACGGTTTAAAGTCCTATAAATTGCTAAAATAATGTATAGAATATATAATTATGATATGACAACAATTACATATGTTTCTGAAAATGTAAACTTTCATCCTATCATGAAAAGTGGTCAATATGATTTACTAATCATATTTTGTTTACGTCTTTGAAAAAATCCTTGTTTCGAAAATAAGTTAGATATGATTGGTTAAAATTCTTTTAAAAAATTATGCTTTTAAGTTATATATGATTGTTATATATGATTGGTTAAAGGTATTTTTTTTAAAATAAATTTAATAAAATATGTATTTTTATTTTACATAATAAACTTGATAAAATATAAAGTGGCTTTGACTTTTAACAAAATTTTTGCTTTTAATACATATTGAAAAATTTTAGAATTCGAGTGGGTTTACATTTAGAAGAGCTTAGATATGAACAATTTTTTTATTATTATTTTAATACATATTTCAAAACTCGGTAATTTTTTGGAATTAAAGTGGGTTTACTTTTAGATAAATTAATTTTTTTAAGAGTTAAGGGGGTTAACTTTTAGATAAGTTTAGATAAATGAAAAAAAAAATATTATAAAATATTTTTTATTTAAATTTTTTTGATTTATAAAATATTATAAAATATACTTTTGATTTTAAATGTTTTTATATAATTAAAGTAAATTCATTTTAATAAATTTATGAAAGATGTAACTTTTTCAATATTCAAGTTTAGTATTTTTTTTAAATATTTTAATTAATAAGAACTTATCTTAATTATACAAGGTTAATTTTTTTAATTATAATACTATCTTGGGTCAATTAAAACCACGCATCACATAAGTTTTAGGTACATGCATTACACATTATTTTTATATTTATGCATTACACATTATTTTTATATTTAGTTGTAAAATGTGCTAATTTTTTTGTTATAATTTTATTAGGTCAACTTATGCCACATGTCGCATTATCTTTAGGTACAAACATTACACATCTCCTTCACACTGGATTTTGTTGTACAATTGTAGTGTAAACATGTTACAAATTGTTTTTTTTTTGCTAATAAAGAACAAAAAGGAAAATCTGCTTTTTTGCTTGAAATCCAACAATAATCATTTTGGATTTGATGGAATTGAAGATATCAATCAGTAACTCCCTGGATGGTGTGACACATGGGAGCCCGAGTGCTCTCCATGCACATGCTTAAGATGACAACCTTCATACCAAGGTGATGTGGGGTTTCATTGCAGCTGGTGGGAAGTGAGAACGCCAGTTGGTGGGACAATGAGGGTACATGCAGGAGGTTTATGTTGCATCCGAAGGAGTCTAATTCTGGTTATGTATGGGGTTGGATGAGACCCCAGACTATCATGGTGATGGAAGGGGACTTGAGCGCCTTTCGTCAAGCAAAGGAAATTCAATTTGATAAAAGAATAGTATAGTTCCATTTGGGCTTGGTTATATGCAAAGGCTAGTTGCTTTGGCTCAAGTGGGCCTCTCATTTGGTGATTATCCTGCCTTCTTCCGGGGGGTGTTTGATGAGAAATTCAGGGGGTGGTGTCTGCTCATTTGTGGCTCTCGTCCTAGCATTGGTCTGCCAAGGATGTTGGTTGGGTTCCTGGGGTGCTCAACAACCCCATTGACAATGGTTCTAGGTTTCTTTTTCTTTGGTTGGGAGGCTTAGAAGGTCTACCTTTGTACAATTAGACGAGGTGGTGAGAAGTTCAATTTGCTTGGAGGTCTCGTGAGCAGCTTATTCCTCGGGGTGTGGGAAATTTTTTCCCTCCTGGTGGGGCCTGTGTCATGGTTCAAACATGATCCAAGTGGATACTAGTGGCCACTCACTTTTTCCACTAATTCAGAATGGTTCCACATCTTGGCATTTTTTCTACGGTTTTTCAGGTCCCAAAATTTCAAGGCCATTTCGAGGCCCTATACAACATGTTTTTGACATGGCATTGCCTAGTAGATAGCCAAAGGCATGTATTGGGTGATTTGGAATGTGTACTCCTCGGCTATACCTTTATGACGGGGTACCGAGCACCCCAAACGAAGATCATATGCAAAAGTTGTGCCCCTAAGAAGTTGAAGTATCAACTAACCACATCGGGGCCCATAAACCTTTTGCGTTTCATCTTCTAGGGTTATGGTTTTGTATGTTTAGGGTTTTCTCATTGATTATTTATGTTAAAATTCCTTTTCGGCCTCTTCGTAATCATTTCTTGTGAATGAGCATAGCCAACACATATCTCTTCAGAGATAAGCTATCACCATTCTAGCTAGCTTGTGTCGGTGTTGGGGGTTGGGGATGTGGTGTTGTGGGCTCTCCTTCTTTGGTTCTTGGAAAGTGTGGGTGACATGGAGTGGGGTGTTGACATGGAGGACCTTGGGCCTATTTCGAGGAAATGTGGGGGGTGTCAGTGTCAGGCACCTGCACATGTCAAAAAGGAAGCCTTAGACCCGACTACAACTAGAGCCAAAAGGACCACCCTATGGGCTGAGAGGACTCACCATGTGCAATGCTTTGCTATGATGAAAGAGGAAATGAGAGTCTTGGAAGAGGCGGTTTGGAAGGATGGGAAACTAACGGAGAATGAGAAAATAGAGAGGGATATTTTTTAGGGCTAGTTCTCTAACTCCGGTTTTTCCAAGAGAAAAAACACCAAGCTCTTCGAAGAAACTAAGAATTATTGGCTCACAAAGGCCCTCATTTTTCAATATGCTTAACCTGAAATAGATATCACAACAAGAAAATATACCCCAAGACTAACATGAAATTCAATAGAGAGCATAAATATATTAATGATAGCACTGAGAAAGATTTGTTCACTTGCCTCTTTGAGGGGCCAACCTCCAAAATGAGCAAATATCTCTTAAAATAATACTCAAGACAATCTTTCTCATGCCTCCTACTCTTATTTATACTACCACTATATTCTAAAGAACATTCTAGAGGAAGATCTTTCTAGAAGCGAAAGCTTCTATTAGGTCTTCTTACATTGACTTGTTCAACTTTATTTAATAGGCCTTATTAACTAATGTCGGCCTTTAATACATGGAAAATATATCATGCTAACTAATAACCAACTAAGAGGGGTTAGGATCGAGTCCTAACATGCCCTCCCCCTTCAAAAGCATCCTTTTCCTCAAGGTTGAAGATGTGGAAATTGTTGCAGTGTGATAGTTAGTTCCCAAGTCGTATCTTCTGAAGACGTGTCCTTCCACTTGATCATCACTTCTTTGATAGTTCGACCACGCAAGTGACACTCACACAAGTTGAGGGCGTATTTTGGTTAGATCCAAATGGATCCTTCTTCATCTAATTCAAGCAGGATGGCTTGAACCCTGCAATTTTTACACACAAATTTTGAACCCTGCAAGATTGTTTAATATGTAGGAAAGTAAACCGGTCAAGGTTCCTATTCTTATAGGTGTAAAGTTGTTTGTATATTAGTGTCCCATGACATAGGAATAGGAAGAGGACATGTCACATGTGTATGTATGCTAGTGTGATTGGTAGTTTGATGTATGAAATGGTATGTATTAGACTGACG
The DNA here is from genome assembly GCA_900067695.1 of Picea abies. Classification (NCBI taxonomy): domain Eukaryota; kingdom Viridiplantae; phylum Streptophyta; class Pinopsida; order Pinales; family Pinaceae; genus Picea; species Picea abies. The sequence goes on from CBVK0101516066.1 coordinate 10,851, forward strand.
TTACACATGTGATGGGAGTTTTGAGCATGTATATGTCAACACCAAGGAAGGAGCATTGGACAATAGTAAAGAGGTTTTTCAGGTATTTGCATGACACTTATAGTTATGGATTGTCCTACCAAGGAAGACCAGGATTAGACAAATTTTTGGACATACATGGGTTTTTTGATGTAGACAGAGTTGAAGACTTAATTGCAGAAGATCTATAGGTGGGTATGTTTTTAACGTATTTGGAGGAGTAATCAGTTGGATGATCAAAAGACAGGTAGTAGTGGCACTCTCAACTAAAAAAATCTAAATACATGGTAGCCACTCATGCATGCAAGGAAGCAGTATGGTTATAGAGATTGTGCTCAACTATTTGGTTGGTACAACAAGCTATAAGATTAGATTGTGATAATCAGAGGGAAATATTCCAGGAAAAGAACCCAACTTATCATTCAAAGACAAAGCACATTGGTGTTAAGTATCACTTTGTGAGAGACATGGCTGAAGACAAGAAGGTGTTGATGGAGAAGGTTGACACTTTGAAGAATGTTGCAAATTCATTGACAAAGTCT